>VUQK01015620.1:10745-20808 GCA_015106715.1 Bujurquina vittata
TTTCTCCCTTTTTTTTTTTCTTTGTGTGTATATTTCTTTTTTTTTTTTTTTTTTTTTTTTTTATTCATTCATTTATTTATTTTTTAAGTTCTTGTTTTGGGTGGTCATGTGCTCAAAGTAATACATCATGTTGTCATCAACTCAAAAGTAACATTATCCTTACATACTTGTCTCTGCTCTTCTCTGTTCATGTCCTCATGAAACGAAGCAGAGGAGAGAAACTTGCATGTTGGTAACAGCTGAGGCTCTCACGCTGAACTAAATAAAGTCAGCCTTGTTGGGAATTTGAAGGTGCCTTCTGCACTTCATGCACTAAAATAAACAAAATGGAGTAGTAGGGCTTTACAAGCCTTGTTGCACACTCAGACATCTACAAGAAAAGGCAACACAATCTTAACAGTACAAATGCTCTTTGCTCAATCACTGTAGTCGACTGCATATTGGACATTTCAGGGGATATGAAAATTTTCCATTGAATTCTACCTGGATGAATGGTTGACTGGTCTCATCTGCCACCTCTGTCGTCATGTCTCTGGCTCTCTTTCTCACACTCTGACCCTGCATTTATGTGAAACTGTGGGCACTGTGTCAGAGGATTAGCAGCTGGCGGTCTGCTAGATGGGGGTAGAAAGGAAGGAAGGGAGCTGAGAAGTACTGGGTGTGGCTGAAACCAAATAGCATGGGAGAACCAAATTACTTCCCTATTGGTGGTTAACTAGAAAGCTGGTACAGATAAATGTGCCAGTAATCCAGAAAGGGTTTTTGTTGGGAACTAGTATCTGCAATTGAACCATGCAGTTTTACACTATTGCAGGACAAGTGGGGTTATACTTATAGATTAGGGATTGCTTTGTTTTTAAAATTTGCAGAAACAGGTTCTGTATGCATTTTCATTGACGCTAATATTTTAGTTTGGAGTCACCAGGAGGGAGAGGTTTCAGTGGTTTGGAGACAAAGCAAGAGAGGCCAAGGTTGAGATGGCTTGTACATGTGCAGATAGATGTGCAGGGATGGGGGATATATTGTGCAATGGATGTTGAAGATGGAGATGCCAGGCCGGAGAAAAAGAGGACTACAGGAAAGATAAATGGATTTAGTAAAGAGGGACATGCAGAGGGTTGATGTGCCAGAGGAAGATGCTAGGGGACAGGGTGAGATGGAGGGAGATAAATTGCCTGTGGTGACCTCTAAAAGGAGCAGTGGAAAGGAAGATGTAATGGACAGGGGTGTGGATGGGTGTGGCAACCATGACTACAAAGGGGAAACTAATTCCTTTAGTTGACAAATTATCCTCTTAAACCTGCTGCATCTCTAGAGAACAATGCTTACTGTGAAGCAATAGCTGGTGGAAAAAGGCTCACTCTGTTTATGGCTAGTTTAACTAGTGTGGTGCAACACTCTTGTCTGTTTGGAAATGGTTAACCTGGCTCTGTTCTAATATCACAAAAATGAGAAGGGGCAGGGAGCAAAGGTTCTTTAAGAAACGGTCATTATAATCCTGGATTTCCTTTTCTTCTCAGCTCTTAGTCACTTTTAAATGGTGTATTGTGTAAGCCACTTGGACTCGGGCTCTGTTGATGTCCTGCTGTGTGTCAGTCAGTCACAGGCACGCTTAACTTTAAATGACACCATTTAACATGAATTAATCTGTGTAATAGTGCTAGAACAGACAGATGGATGGCAGATGGACACGTGGACTATCAGTCAGTAAAAGTGCATGTGCATAATGGATTCCTCAGGTCAGGGGTGCTAAAAAAACAAAAAAAAATCCTCAGCATCAGTACTTTTAATAAGAGAAGATGAGGCGTTTCGGTGCTGACTTCCCACAGGCACATTTTAAGGCAGCTACATATTTTTGGAGGTCCTAGTTGGGGCCAGCTGAGAAAATAACATTGTGTCGCTTTCTCGTAGGTCTCCCTGAGACATAAGAGAGAAAATATCTTTTTTACTTTAATATTTTTTTAATTGAGCTCTGAATTTCATTTCTAGCTCAAAATTGGCACACTTGTACACCTCTCTGGGGCGTGATTTGGATCTGTTCTTTTATCTTTCTTTTAACTTTTGCTTTTTTCCCTTTGAATTTAGCACGGTGCTTTATCTCCCCTCTTAACCAGCTCCGGAGTCCCCTGGAACCTACCTCTCATGCCTCAGAATGTTACAGCACCACTGAAAAATTATCTTTATTTTCTCCTAGAAAATGAGATAATGATGAGTGTACTTAGTCTGAGTTTATTTCATTCAACAGCTGTCTCTGTCACGCACTGTTGGATCCCTGTGTTAACATCCTAACAGCACCCACTGTGAACTCGTTGACATCTTTGAGGATGGTTTCAGACTCCAGTGCAGCATTTTCGTGTTCCCTTTTTTTCCTTCTTCCTTCTCTACTGAATCCCTGTCTTTCTTCATAATTCCCTCACTGGAGTGATTCTGATTTCTCTGATGGTTCCCACAGTACAGAGACCACAGTGAACACCAGTTGTGCAGTTTCCCCTAAAGCACTTTGGTTTAGGATTGTTTAATTAGGGTTCTTTTAAGGCTGGTTGTCCTAGTCTATAAAGCTGAAACAACACATTTGCATTTCATTGTTATTAATATTAGCAATTATGGTTACGGAAAATTGTCAGGTTGAGGCTTCGGAGTCTGACTTATGTATGTTTGGATATCTTTGAGCCAGTTGATGTAGATTTTGTTTCCTAAGAAGAATTTCATCATGCAAAACACTTTCCCCTCACCTGGTTATAGATTTATTTTTAATTAATTTTTTTATGTGTAAATGTATGCATCACACTGCAGTATCATCATGCTTTAGTAAATCTTGTTGCTTATTTAGCAACATTGTTGCTGGATTTAGATACTCTTCGTGCCCCCCTTTTTCCCCCTAAACAAAGCCTGGTAAAATTTTTTGGGACAGTAGCCTTCTTCTTTGCAATGAAGTCTTGCTCTCCTGGGATAGGGGAAGTGCCCTCTATCTTTTCTGTGCTTGCTGAGCGGGCAGCGAGGCTTCAGAGAGCATCAGTGCATAAATGAAAAGCTTCAGAGACCTTCGTTTGCTTCCAACCTTCTCTGAGACTGATCATGTACATGTTAACAGCCAAAAACACATCAATCCTCATTTTTAAATCCCAGATTTGGGTGTTAGCCCCAGACATCAGGTGACATCATTATTCATTGTTGATTACTATGGATGTCATGAAACTCAAAGAACAGGATTCAGAATGTTCTCATGCTTTCTCCCAACCCTTTCTTCTCCTGTCTACACCTATAGGAGTGCTTGATTTGGTGGTGGGAGTGGGATACTTTAAGTGCACCAGGGCAGTTCAAAATCCATACTAGGCATACGACTGTGACAGTGATACTACTTCACCATGTTTTCTTTTTATAGTCAAATCTAAAAACTCATGTCCACGAATATCCTGTGTTTCCTTTCTGCTTCAGTCAGATGTCATAAAGTTGCTGGAGTTTCTCTTAGTCGGTAAAGTTTGACTGACAGCTCTACAATAAATTAAATAAAGGACTTGCTGTCCAAAATCTGTGGGCTAACAAATTCAAGTTGCCGATTTGTGTTTATAGAACTCAAAGCTGTAAGTTGAATTCTGAAGAAGCCAAAGGCAGAGTTGCATTGTATTTATTCTGTACATCATCATTGATTCACTGGATTCTTATGGTTACAAAAATTGTCCTTGTATTAAAGTGGGATTATTTTTTTACACCAGCAGTATTTTACATATATGCGAGACTTTAACATGCTGACAATGCCTGTGTGTGTGTGTGTGTGTGTGTGTGTGTGTGTGTGTGTGGTTTGTTTGCAGCGGCGTCATACACGGACAGTTCTGACGATGAGACGTCTCCTCGAGAGAAACAACAGAAAAACTCTAAGGGCAACGGCGACTTCTGCATCAAAAACATCAAGCAGGCCGACTTTGGGCGCAGAGAGATTGAGATTGCTGAGCAAGGTAAACCACCGGGGAATGGAGTGGTTTATTTATGGGAGGTGGAGGTAACTGAACTGCCAAGTTTTATTTTAAATGTGGCGCAAATTTGAGCTGAAAAGTTGGAGCTAATTACAGCTCTATTATAGTGACCACCATTTAAAATCAAACCCAACATATTTCATTGACATAATTCTCTAATTACCAAGCAGAGAGCCCCATTCACACATTCACTCCACTGCATGAGTCGATGGATCAGTTTAAGTATTAGAAGGATTAAATGATGGGAATTCCTTAACCATCCAGATCAATCCCGTATATCCACTTACGTGTGTTTTGTATGTGTGTGTGTTTCCTTTTCTTTCAGAGATGCCAGCACTGATGGCTCTGAGGAAGCGAGCCCAGGGGGAAAAACCCCTCGCTGGTGCCAAGATTGTGGGCTGCACCCACATCACTGCCCAGACTGCTGTAAGTAGCAGGAGTGCAAAACACTCAAACACTGATTTTCTTCAACCACGACAAATAGTCAGACCTGACCCCTGCTCCTCTTTCTCCCCAGGTGCTGATGGAGACTCTGTCAGCTTTGGGGGCTCAGTGCAGATGGGCAGCATGCAACATTTACTCCACCCAGAATGAAGTGGCAGCTGCCCTGGCAGAGGGAGGTGAGGCTCATAGTTCCTGTGTGTGTGACCTTTTCTTCTCCTTTTTTTTTTTTTTCTTTTTCCACAGCTTTTAAAATATTAATTCACTTTCTTTCACATCATGCTCAGATCCATCATCATTCAGACACCTTCTCTGTAATATCTATGCAATGCTTCCTTTCTTTGTAGGTTTCAGTGTATTTGCGTGGAAGGGTGAATCAGAGGACGACTTCTGGTGGTGCATCGACCGCTGTGTCAATGTGGAAGGCTGGCAACCCAACATGGTAGCACACCTACATATCTAAATAAGGCTTATTACAGCATGAGAAAAGTTTCCCCTGTGTTTTAACATCATACAGACCTCATTGGTAGGCCATTTATCTGTCGCTTATATAAGACATTTAGTAAGTATTACATTTATTGGATCCATTTTAGATGATGGTCAGCTGCCACTGTGGATAGAAGTGAAGAAAGGAGCATTCATTGTATCAGATGTTTTTTGTGTTTGAATATGAAGGAAAAAGTAGTGGACTGAAATGACCGTGACACTTAACCTTTCTCTCTGATTTCTTGTCAGATCTTGGATGATGGTGGTGACCTGACTCACTGGATTTATAAAAAATATCCCAGCATGTTCAAGAAGATCAAGGGCATAGTAGAGGAGAGCGTTACCGGTGTGCACAGGTAGGACGCGGAAACATTGATTCATCCATTCTAATTCAGTACACTTGTCAAGTTCAGCAGATTATCCCCTCAGGGTCCACCGGTTTGTCCATTCTGTATGTGCTCTGAAATAAAATCAAGTGGGGGAGGGGGGCACAAAGGGGTTCTGACCAAGCCGTAAAACAATATTTAAGCCAACCAGGAGGAACCTCTGAGTCTAAATCTCTGCACATTTTCCTGGGTGGATTCAGAGAATTTTTTAAAGCTCAGCTTAATTAATTAATCTAATTAATTTTCCAGCAGGTGGTTTTTCTGCAACAGCTCCCTCTGCAAGCTGGAGAGGGGTGCTGGGAGACAGTGGTTGACAAACTCTCCACTCCTCCCTGTAACTGACAAAAAGATAGAAATTAATATGATTCTATTGATTCCAATGTAATTTATAGAGGTGTTACTCTTCATCAGTTTCCCTTATTGATTCTGGATCAATCTTCTATGAAGTGGGGATGGGAAGTAGTCCTACAGAGGTTTTCAGAATCAGTCCTATGTATGCAAACACGTCACGTTTAGCAAAGATGGTAGAACAAAAATAACTTGAATAAAATTATTGAGTTTGGAGGTTTTCAATCCTTTCCTTTGTTTCCACGGGAGAATGTCGTGCAAGAAGCCCGCCTGCTGACACAGACCAAGACCCTCCGTCTGTCAGTGGGCTCCTCTGTGCCAGCAGCTGGGTTCTGGCTCCAGCTCCGCTGGGGAAAGGCTGGTGTCTGCAGGCAGCTCTCCCCTTCTCCCATAAAAATAAAATGACAGTCTAAACAACCAGCTCTCACTAGTTTGGCATGCTGGGGTTTTGTCATTTGTGTAATGGCGTTTAATGCTGATCTTTTTATGATTGTAGCTATGGGAAGGATGCGTTCATGCTGCACAAGGCTGGAACATTTTTTGTCAGCTAGCCCGTTTACTAGTGTTGTCGTCTTGGCGATGCATGCCACTGAATTTCATGGTCAAACTTGTGATTTTGCGCTGATGGGAGGGCGATTGTGTGTTTAGGTACAAAAATCTACTTTCAGATGAATTAGAAATTCCACCTAGAGGCAATATTTTTGATAAAGGTTGACTTTAAATTACATCATTTCAGATATAACCAGGTTACTGTAAGTGTGTCTGTTAGTGTGCTGGTTTGTGAGTATATCCTCATGGAAGAAGCGCACCTTCACACAATTTCTGGTGTGCCAACATCACCATCTAGTGGTGAAAATGTTCTCCGCTGTAGAGTTGCAGTATGGTTGCGAACTTGTGATAGAAAGGATTGATTTTATTTTTTACTGATGTCTCAAATTAAATTTTAAAGATTTAAGGAACTTTTAAAGATTTAAGGAACACGTGTTTCTGTCATGATTGCTTAACTTGTATCAAATTTCTTCCGGTCACTAAATAGAGAAACATTTTATTCTTTTCTAATGTTAATGTTATTTTTTAAATTTATTTGTGCATGTGTTGCAGGTTATATCAGCTCTCCAAGGCCGGGAAGCTGTGCGTTCCAGCCATGAATGTCAACGACTCAGTCACCAAACAGAAGTTCGACAACCTGTACTGCTGCAGGGAGTCCATCTTAGATGGGTATGAAAGGGTCTCCTGTTTAACCTTATTAGGGATTATAAAACAGGCCGAGCTTGTTGTTTTTAATAACATGCAGTGTTGCAAGGTGAGTACACCCACCTCCACTCTGCTCCAAACAGCCTGAATAAATATTAGGCTGCCTGCGTGTTATAACAGTGTTTCTGTCCTTAGCCTGAAGAGAACCACCGACGTCATGTTTGGAGGCAAACAGGTGGTGGTGTGCGGATATGGAGAGGTAAGGCCAACGTCCTCCTCATGCTCATTACTTGTTCACAAAGCGATGAAAATAGTGAAGTCATCTCCTCTCTCCTGCAAGTCCACTTGTGCACGTGAACAGATTTAGATTAGTAAAACAAGTAAGATAATTGTTTTCATCCTTTTAAGACCTCTAAGTAAGGACAGGGATTTAACAGAGGCTGTGGCAATTAAGTTTGTAAAAGACTCCCTTGAACTTGATTAATACAGAACAAGCCACTGGAGAGGTTTGTGCTAATAGAACATCTTTGTGATGGTGGCAGAGGCTAACTGCTGTTGATTTTTTTTTTTAAAGTATTTCTTTAAACCTTTTTAAAAAAGTGGACAGTATTTGTTGTCATTGCATAGTACAATGACATTTTGTTGGAGCCATCATCCAGGTGCTGAAATAATAAATATTACAAGATAGAAAATAAGAAATATAAATAAAATAAATAAGGATGTGGGATTTACAGTGGGCAAAGGCAGTATGAATAGCAAATAAACACTGTTCTGCAGCTGGCCTTAAACTGGGACATGCTTCGTCATAGCATACCCCTTACCTTTGACCCTTTTGCTCCTGTACAAGTGTGTAGCAGAAAAATTGGAGTAAAATTAAAATGCATAAGGTTTAGAATGGAACCAAATTAAGGCCTCTGTCTGTGCTCTGTCGTGACACGTGTAATGTGTCACGACAGAATTTGGGGTCAAATCGTGGCCTGCATACTGAGAAATATGACTCAGTGCAGTAGGACATCATGTTATTTCTTTGCTACATTTGATACACTTATTCTACTATTGAGGCATACTAAATGGACAGCAGTGGTGGAGGGTGGGCAGTTTGATCCCTGGTGCTTCCACATTGTTCCTGAGGGCAGATGAGCCCATCATTGTGTGACTGTGTGATTAAGAAACATACTGTTCTCAATTGTTTTTCTGGCACACTAAATAGGATGATAGTGTGTGTTTATGGGAGTGCACACTGATATATAAAAGCATCATGGACATTTTCTGCATGTGATATAACTTGTGTCCTTTGAGAGAAGTGTGTTAACTGTACTTGTATCTTTCCATCTTCAGGTTGGAAAAGGCTGCTGCGCCGCGCTCAAAGCAATGGGCTCCATCGTTTACGTCACAGAGATCGACCCCATCTGTGCCTTGCAGGCTTGGTGAGACTCTGCTTTTCCAGCTCTCTTGTTTTCTTTGTTGGCGCTGACACCACATTACTCTTACACACTTTCTTTAACCAACTGTAGCATGGATGGCTTCAGGCTGGTGAAACTCAATGAAGTCATCAGACAGGTGGACATCGTCATTACCTGCACAGGTTGGTTCAGCCTCTGACCCTCGCTGACAAGAAGAATCACAACTGCAAAAAAATGCAGTCAATGGGAGGGGGACATACATATTAGGAAGCTACAAGTATTCTGGTATCATTTATTTAGGGGGACTAAACAGATAATAAATCCTTGTAATCAGTGTGCAGCAGATAATAATAAAGTTCTTAGTTCGGCAGGCAGAAAGTCAGACTCTTGAGGCAGAGAATTACTAGTTTCTCAGCTTCATTAGTTGGTGCTTCTGGCAGACCTGGAGCAGAGGGTTGTCCATAGGTGGAAATGGCAGAGATAACAAGAAGATAATAAAAGAATTCATGGCCTCAAAGTTTCAATTGTGTTGTGAAATGAAGGAAACCATTATCTCAAAACATGCTGTCATAATTACTGTCCTTATCACACACTGCAGTCTTTTTTAGTCACCTCTGACTTTTATTCTTAATATTTGTAATATTTTTTTACGATTTAGCTCATTTTGATCATTTGAATAAAGGTCATTTTAAAATGTTCTACATAGAAAAATGAGATGCTGAACTAAATTACATTCCCTGATTAACTTTGATCAACTTGTGAGATAAGCAGTTAAATCAGGTACGATAAGGACGGTCTCTCTCTCTCCCCCTTGAGTTCAAAGATTTCTGAAAACATTCAGTCCCTTTTCAGCATGGTATTTGATTAAAACCTCATGTCCACCCGAGCCTCTTTCTTCTTGAGATTTTGCTTTCTCACAGTTTCTATTCTTTCTGTCCTCGCCCTCTCCCCACATCAGGAAACAAGAACGTGGTGGTGAGAGAGAACCTCGATCGCATGAAGAACGGCTGCATCGTCTGCAACATGGGACACTCGAACACTGAGATCGATGTGGTCAGTTGCCAGCTTGCATGAGGTCTAAATGTAGGGATTTTGTATGTATCATCAAATTTGGGCACATTAAAGCAGCCCAAGTCAGACCTCTGTTTTAAGCCAAGTTAGTATTTTGGAAGATAGGACAGCCCAACACAGGATGGGAAAGCTGGGATATAGAAACCACCAACATAAGCAATTTCGTTCACCCTGTTGAATGTCCTCGTGTCTGTAATGCTTGACCTTGGGCAGTGATTGGTCTGTGTTGTCATGGTAACAGTCTGGGTAGTTTGAGTGAGTGTGGTGTCAGTGAAAGGTTTGATCCATGACTTGCTGTTACGCTCAGAAATAAACTAGACAGACAGATGGATAGTTGGTTTTCCCACAGGGATTTTTCAAAATGCAAACGTGTGGGAGGCAAAAAAGCAAGAAAAACATTGCACAGCCACTATCCTGACATTGGTTATATAATGCTTAAACTTGTGGACCTTTACAAGCTTTTAAACCATAACAATGGTTAAGCTTTTATCCAGTCTTGACCAATAAAAAGCCATAAAAATTAAACATTATCTGTCCCATCCCTGAAAAGATTTTGCAGCAGCAGCACACAATGTCACCATTTTTGCCCCGTGTACACATTTGCATCAAGCAGTGCAGTTGCATGTTTAAGACCTTGCATCGTCTCTAATACAAAAAGGCTTTAACAGCGTGAGAACACAGAAAGATGCTTAATCTTTAAGCTAATGCAAAAGACAAATATAAGTGGATGGATGTTACATTAGCTTAAAGATTAAGCATCTTT
>VUQK01015621.1:0-12968 GCA_015106715.1 Bujurquina vittata
CTGCATTTTCAGTTGGCAGATCAAAGCGTGTAGGGGCTATCTGATTGGCTGATGATACCTCAAAGTGATTTGTGGAGCATGTAAGTGGTTCAAAGCATTTTTTGGCAATTTAGCATGTCTTAGCATTTCAGCTCCAATCTTTCAGCTGCAAGCATTCACAGGAGCATTTTCTTCAGGAAATGCTTCTTCTAGTTTTGTTTTTGTTTTTTTGTGTTTGACCTCTGACACTGATCCCCCCCCCCCAGAACTATACCTGACAGAATGTACAAACAAAAATAAACTTTTCATCAATGCAAAATGTTATTTTCATAATAAAATATATTAATAAACTTCACCTTTTTGTAACAGTAAGTGACAGGATCTTCTGTTGCTGAAACAACTAAAAGGTAAAGTGCTCTCCTACTGGAGAGCGGTACAAACAAATGATTTGTTGTGTGCCCATCTTTACCTGACATATTTTACCTGAGCAAACAAAAGCAACTGCAACAGAAATACAGCACCAGTCATGGGTGTATATAGCAAAATAAATGTCAAGTACTTACATCATTTTCCAATATGTTTGTAAATTCACCAGATGACAGGACATCGACCCTTTTGCGTTTTTCACTCCTCATAATACTTTGATCCTTTGGCTCTTACTCAGCATGACGGCATGTGGCTGGCTTTAAGCTGGGGAAAAGCTTTAGCTTTAGCAGGTTACTTACTGACCAGGGGTTGATGGTTTGATCCCTTTTGCTCCAGTATGTTTGCCAAAGTATCCTTGGGCAAATTATCTGGGTGTTCAGTGTCTAGGTTAAGATATTGATTCATTCATGGGAGTGTGAACATGTGTGAATGGTAGATAGAAAGCACTTACGCATAGAAGAAAGGGATTGAATTAAGGGGTTTGAATTGGTGAAAGAGGCATGTTGTATATAGCGTTTTGAATGATCAAGTGAAGTAGAAAAGCACTATATGAGAACCAGTCTATTTACCTTTCAAACTGGGCATGTTCATTTGGGTGAAGGTATTTTAAGTGTGATTAGGTTTATTGTTACTAATGTTTTTGTGGCGGTTTACTTTGGTGAAGCTTGAGACTTGTGTGCATGACTATTTCTCTGGACTGCTGTGCATGTGTTGCATGTGCATAAAACAGGTCAATTCTGGTCACTGGCTTTTTGAAAGGTATACCTCTACTGTTCTTTTTAAACACAGACATAATCACTGGGAGAAAAAAAAACCCTCCAAACAACTCCAAAGAATCAATAAAACCATCTTGGTTTTATATTTAGTCAATTACTACTGTTGTTGTGCTCTGTGACTACAAATGGGGCCTGTGCACGTTTCCCAGTCATGTCTCTATTGATTCGTCAAACAGCAATAGGTATAATGAGATGCCTGTCACAATATAAGACATACTGAGTGAACCCTCCTCCCCTGTAAGACTTCTAATTGAATATGCTATGACTTAAGTGGTTCTCTCGAATAACATAATAACAGTGTAGATTAATGAACTATCATGCGCTTCAAACAAAAGTAATTAGGAGGTATGCACCTCGCTGTCCTTCTATCCAAAGTCCCCTCTTTTACAGTCCCTCCATCATAAACCTTTTTGTGAAGATTGATCCCCATGAAATCCTTTGTGAAATTAGCACAGCCCAAATGACCAGGGATTGCCAGACCAAGTTAGCACACAGACTGTCATAATTAATAGACATGGTAAGTGGCAAGAAAAAAACTGAAAAGATGGAGGGGGGGAAGAAAATTCAAACAGCAAATTACATTTCTCTGCTCATGAGTATTCTTGTCTCGACACTACCATTCACCTTGTTTTAGGGTCTCGGTTTATTGGTGTATGTACTCTGTCATTACCAGTGAAATGAGATTGTATGATGGAAATTGGTGGCAGCCGGTTGTTATATTTAGGTGGCTAATGATGCGAGCGAGTGCGGGAGGGAACAGAAGTAAACAACTAATTTACATGGCGAGGCACAATAGTCCTAGCTCTTTCTCCAGCTCCAACTCAGAAAAGTGTTTTTGTGTGCGTGTGTGTGTGTGTGTGTTTGCTGAAGAGGGAGGCAGAGAGAGGGAACAGAGGTCTTTGTGCAAGATACATTTTGAATGCCACACAAACACCTTCTAGTGCTGCGAATGCCCGTATCACGACCCTTATTTTCTAATGACTGTACTACTATAGGTAATGAGTAAGCCATGCTGCCAGAAAGAGACCTGTTTTAGAAAAACTGTCATATTTTATGGCTCTGCAGGTCTGTGGGATATACACAGTGTAGGAATAAAAGATGTAATAGGCCATTTGATGGAAACAGCATGCCTTTATGAAAGCGACTACTCTCCTCTTCTTCCTCCTCAATGAAAGATTTCATTACAAAGAAGAAACATCAATCCCTATCTTATTACTTTATCACCAGCATAGCTTCTCTGATATTAACAAATGGGATTTTTTTAATACATAGTAAAATATAAGACATTAGATCAGTGACTATAATAGAAAAAACTTGGTTATCTGGATATTAAGATGAAACTTATGTATTTCAGGCAAAAGCACAGAATCAAATAGAATTCTCCTTTATTCGTCCTTCTCCCAGCACAGATGTCTTTGTTATCAGTAACATTTTACAAGTTTGATTGCAAACTGTGTTGTCAGGCTCATGCTGTGTAATCCTCTTATTAGTGTATTTCAGAGGGAGAGATTTGCTGCTAGATCTTTGTGTAAAGACAAATCTAATTAACATCTTCATATTTGGTCTTTTCTCTGTGGGGAATCATATTTTATCTCTGTAAACTTTAATGAAATGTACTGTGGTCTATTTACATGTACTATATATGAAAGATTTATTTCAACATAGTTAATATTCTGTTCAGGAAATGACTTACACAACATTTGGGCGAAATGTATTACTTAGTCGCAGCAAGTTAAAAAAAATCTAGGCCTTATTCAGACCAGTCATTTGTAATTTACCTTGGGTTTGGTACATCAGGTGGAACAAATATGTAATTTATTGTACATTTCTAAATAATGTTTAATAAAAACTATGACTCTTTATTTGAAGATGTTGAAATTGTTATATCTGTCTTCCAAAAATAGATTAATGTGGGATTTGGCAGGTGTGGGAATCATATTATCTGTTGTAGCACTGCAGTGTGGGGGGAAAATCACTTAGATATAAGACGCATAAAAATTTATATTGTAAGCTCCAGTAGGCTTGTTTTCTTTGCATACATGCTGTGACTAGCTGACCTATGGAGTGACTGCTGCTCTAAGGTTTACTGCACTTTGTGTATTAAATTCAATTCAACGAGATTTTAGCAGACAGATGCCCTTAAATTTAAACTGATGTCTGCTACTCTTGATGTAACTTAACATTTACCAAGAATACTCACAGCACTGCCCTGTAGCAGTCCATCATTACTGTAAAGTTCACCACAATACTGCACACTAACCAGTTTAGCCTGCACTGAAGTATATTTTCATGACCTCAAGGTCAAAGTCAGAGGTCAGGTAAATGGACTGGTTTTTATATAGGTCCTTTTCTATTTTATGCTTTACAACAAGCCATCATTCACCTATTCACACGCATTCATACAAGCACTTCTACGTCTAAGTGCTATTCATGCTCCCATGAATGCATCAAAAACAACTTGGGATTTGGTATCCTGGTTCTTATTTAGCCATTTCAAGTCACTAAGGATCATATGCAACCCTATAAGACAGGGGTGTCAAACTCAATCACAAGACGGGCCAAAATTGGAAACATGATCTAAGTCACGGGCCGAACAGGATTAACGTTTATTGAACAGTCTAAAATCAGCAATATGAATTTGAATGGCCAGAAAACAGCAACCTTTTCTTCAATACATTAAATAAAATGTAAAAGACGGGATCCTGTGTAAACTGTGCAGTGTGTCCAGTATATCAGCAAAAGTGCAGATGCAAATCCAGCGGTGGAGACCTAGTCTGAAATCAGACCTAGCCTGACGTTTTGGGTTTTTTGGGGCAATATGGAAATTCCCTATGTGCAACTGTGCCTCTCGCAGGTGCAACTTTCACTGCATCATGCATGTGCGCAATCACACGGTCTCGTCACTGAAGCTATAGGTTTAATGTATTAAACCTTCATACTTCGGTACTTCGCTATAGATAGAGAGAGAGAGAGAGAGAGAGAGAGAAAGACCGAGAGAAAGAGAGAGACCGAGAGAGCGAGAGAGACCGAGAGAGACCGAGAGAGAGAGAGAGTCTCACGGCCACCTTTCACCCTGGAGCCCTGCTGATGCTTTTCCTTTGCTTTCTATGAATAAACATCTTTCCTCAGGCAGCTCATCGCACCTGTGTGACACGTCACCAAATTCGGAAGCCATTTCCTCCAGAAAGAAATGAAATTGCTCGTGATTTAAACCTTTGTTCTGTCTTCAGGACTTTGCTGCACAGCAAATCTGCTAATCACTGATCAATGTGTCATTGGCAACATGGGAAATGGCTTAGTCCACAGGTCTTGGCCTGCGCAGCATCTGTTGCAATACATTGTGGGATTTGTAGTATAAGTGGTGGGAGCGCTATTAATCCATGGTCATTAATAGTAGCCATATGAAATTATCTTGCGGGCCATATATAATTTTATATATATATATATATATATATAAAAAAACTATATGGCGGGCCTTGAGTTTGACACGTGCATTAAGATGCACAGAGACCTGGTAATTATGTGTTCTATAATTGTTTCCAGAAGATTTATGCCACCTAAAGATTCTACTGCAAGGAGGCTGAAGGGTAGCACTGGTGGCTGACGTATTTTCTTTTTCCTCCCTGCTCATCTTCTGTTGTGCTAGCTAGAACCCTCAGCTACATACTGAAGTTCTGTGACAACAACTTTATTGACATGTGTAGCATGACTTCATCACAGCGATGACCAGATTTTAAAAAAAAAAAAGTTTTGAGGGAATAACCGGGCTCTTGGATGACATTATTTTCTTAGTACAGAGTAAGGATCTTCATACCGTAAGCTAGAAGCTACACTAAGTTGCAACACACACACAAAAAAATAACTTCTTGACTGTTTAAAATGTATTAAACTGCCTATTAGATACACTTCATCCAGGCAGCGCCCTTACCTAAACCAAGAAAAGTAATTCCATTGGTGAATTATCTCTTGCTGTTCGCTATATACGAGAAAGGACAACACTTGATAATGTCCCAGACCGAATTTCCTCATGGATTCCCGCAGGAGCTTCTAACAACCCAGGATTGCTTACATTTTGACAACACAAGCATAGATTAGCTTTGATTCCTTTCTTTCATCATTTCTGTCCACTAATACA
This sequence comes from Bujurquina vittata, assembly GCA_015106715.1. Lineage (NCBI taxonomy): Eukaryota > Metazoa > Chordata > Actinopteri > Cichliformes > Cichlidae > Bujurquina > Bujurquina vittata. Next base: position 5,317 of record VUQK01015621.1, read on the forward strand.
CCTCTGCTCCTAAGAAGGTACGCTCAGATTTCTGTTTGCATACTCATCTGAGGAACCGTGAAGAATCTGCTAATTAAACAGCTGGCAGCTGTAAACATTCAACACCGCACATTTTCACCGTTATACTTTCTAAATTATCAGACGGTGTACCCACCTGCAGGTATCGGAACTAGACGTATTCTAGGGGCAACGTGTTGGTTTAGTTCTTAAACCAAGCAACGCTAATAACAACGCTCCTTAAGGTAGAGCAGCTTTAGTACCTCCTGGCAGACTATCCTGTGGTGCCGAGAGGCTGATTGCTCTCCCCAGGGCACACTTAGTCCACACCCAAACTGTCTATCATTTAGGTACCACCTATCTGTTCTTCTGCCATTCAGAACTACACAGCACTTCCTTCAGCTGTCAATCAACAAATGAATCCAGGCCCCTCAGGGTTATTTGCATGTTAACTTAGTGTTATGGATCCCCTGGGGCAAAGCAGATGCAAATGATGAATGATTGATGGAGGATGAGTGAGTATACACATTTGGATATGCATGGTGTAATGTGAGTGCAAATATTTCTAGGAGTAGTTGACGGGGACCTTGTTCACTGGTAGGAAGTACTTTAAGTTCACAGGAGGGTTTCACTTTTGCTTTTTGGAAGTGCAAACCCCAGCAGCAGTCTCTTCTTGTGTTATTGTTGGCAATGATGCAACAATGGATGGTAAGATAGTCTCTTCATCTTGCCACAGACCACATGGTTGCTTGACATTTAGCAGCAGCACTGTACATCGAACTAGTGTTGTCTTCTTTTGTGGCTTTCTGATAGATTTTGTTGTGGATTCCTCTCTTTTTTCCTCCCTTGTTATTATACTCATTATTCAAGTGTAAAGCAAAACATTTAAATGAGGTATTGATTGCACACTTTTCTAAAGACAGATGAGGAAGCTTATTTTTACTCAGCTTTGCCCTTTATCTGGTACCCACAATGTAATCCCGCTTCCACCCCTTCACAAATCTCAAAGGAGCAGTCTCTGCTTAGTTTTAAACTCTTTGGAGAGAACATTCCGCAGCCACCGATCAATAGCCTCCCCGGCAGGGCGTGGAGGTGGTGACATCAATTACCACTTGGATCAAGTTGATAAAGTGGTGTCCTTTTGGAAATGGCATTTAGCCTCCTTGTCTTTGTGTACAGGAAATATGGCTGTCTACATTAAAATAAGGGCTCTTTGGACTGAACCTTCCTGATGTCCAGACAGAGCAGATACCTGTGATACCAGTAAACCCGTCAGTCTAACACTTTATTTACTTTTTCCCTTCTTATTACATATCAGGAAAATGTAAAGGATTTGAATAGAATTACTGAGGTGTCAAAATTTTAAATGTGGTTAATTAACCCTTAATCTACTCCTGTAAGCACACAAAGCACAGTAGTATAAATCAAGAATTTTGTTACTTTAGACGTGGACATTTATACAATAACTGTTGAGATATGGATAATGGCATCCAGAGAGCCATTTACATTTTTCAGATTAAAGTAATCCTCCAATTTTAATTGATGAAAACATTAAGGCATCTTTGAAGGAACGATGGGTTGGTTTCCAGGTTATTTGGTGAAATTTAGGGTGTTTTAACCTTGCATTGGGTTTATAATTATGTGAAAAACCCGAGTGACTCCAAGAACTTATTAAGAGGCTTTTTTCTGCCAATGTTGCATTAGTTCATTTTCATATTTTATCTCTGCCTGTTTGAAAGGTATGTGATTTACAAAAATGTGATATCCTATACGTGGCAAGTGGAGTTTAAGAATTTGAATCTGAATGTAATAACTGTGGTGGGGTTATTTTCATGTTTTGCTATCACTGTATATATCAAACCTGATTAAGCCATGCCTATATATGCCATTATGTTTTCTGCTTGTCAACAAATAATAAGTTTGGACGCTTTTACTTTAAAAGCTATTTTTTATTCATGAATATTTGGTTGCTTAGAGGTATAATTAAGACATAAAGCCACAGCTTCAGGGACTTTCACTATATTAGGAATATAAAGTAAATTAATAGAAATTTGAAAACATTGGAGGGATTTAGTTTGATAGAACAGTAATGGATGAGAACAGAAGTTTTGAAAATAAGCAAATCTTTGGCTCTCAGATTCAGCATTAAGAAACAATTATTTCAGTTTTTGCTGGCATACATTTCCCTGGATTTTCATCCTTAAAACACTGTACCTCCAGTTTATTTTGCATTGTATGTCAGTGCACTGCCCCCCCCCCCACTCATATTATTAATATTAATGTATATTTGTATATTCTGAAAGAATTACAGCTGACAGGTTTAAGAGCCCTTAGTGTTCAAAGGCTTTGCGTCTTGTGGGTAGAGAGCGTTTGGGTCATAGGGGATTGCACAAAGGGAGCTGACAGCAAATACGACCCCTTTTAAAAAGTAGAAATGGGATTGATTCCTGCACTCTTGTTGCTTAGCAACTGCAAATCCTCGTTGAGAGAGAATATTGACCTCTTGTTGATAAAGTCCAATTACATTTTTTCCCTCCACTCTGTATATCCAGAGATTTTACAATGTCATATTCTCTTCCCCCCTTGTGTGTACACTGTATTTTCCATTCAATATCATAGAGAGATATACTATACTATTATTGTTGCCTTTTGGTGTTGCTTGTGACTAAAAGGGTCTTTGAATGAGATAACACGTCTTGCGTAGCATGAATTTGGTTAACAAGGGCACTCAATGTGTCTAACTAGTGTTTGTTGCTAATTCAGCCAATTAACATGTTTCTAGACCTCCTGCTCGCTAAAGGCCCCCAGAGCTGCCACAGACAAATTTCTATCACCCCGATAAATGTAATTCAGCCACAGCCAAAACCGTTCAGCATGTTCCAGCGTGCCCTAAAATGAAAATTGATTTCTAAATTTCATTAACATTTTTCCCTCTTCTCATTCTGTGCACTCTCTGTAAGAGTATCCATGCTTAGCTGGCTGCGTGCTGTAATTGCAAATTATCAAGTGCTAATCGATTTGTCCTTTCTGTGGATGTGGGTGTGAATGAGCTTTGCAGTAATCAGGTTTTTTTTAAGAGTTTGGGACTGTTTCAGCTGTAACTGTGGTGAAAGATCATGCACCTGTTGGGTTTTCAGCTTACTGTGAACCCCTATGATGTCTTAAGTGCTATGTTGGAAATATTTGAGAGTGGTTTTGTCCTGGTGAAGAGTTTCTCTTCTCACTTGGTTTTTCCACAGAGCATGTCTGCTCCATCATCGCCTCCATGCTGAGAAATCTCAAGTCCCAACAGAGAAGTAGGCTCCTCAACAAGTTCACGGAGAATGACTGCGAGAAGGTTTGCATCATCTTCTGGTTTCTGGTTTCGTCCTTCTTCTTCTTGTCTTCTTATTTACTCCTTTTTGCATCTCCTGTTTTTGATTGGTATCAGATTACTTCATTAGACTCAAGTGTTGTGCGTCTTCATTTGTAGTTGTTTTTTAGATTGTTTTATTCAGAGCAGGTGCTATATTTTGCACTGAAAATATATTTTCTAAAATGACTTTGAACTCAGGGCAATAGGAATCCACTGATTAAATATTTGGAGTAGATAATGGTCCATTCCTGACTTAAAGCTGGATTGGGTATCGGTGACAGCAGGCCACCGCCAATACAGCATTAATAGATTTCTTTACTACTGCACACGATTGAGCAGGAGGAACTGGTCTGCAGTACTTTGGTTTATACCGGCAGGTTTTCTTTATAGGTTTTCACTTAACTGCAAGTTTTGGTCAAGAGTCAACTCAACCGAAAAGCTCAGGCAGTGACGCTTTCCATATTGAAGTCACGCTCTCTCATTCACTCTTATGTTTGTTCTGAAAAAGGTTCTTCTGGACTTATTTTCATGCTAGAGACATTATATAACATTTAGCTTCTAAATGACCGCAGCATGCAGTGGCCCTACCCTAAGCTGACATGAGACAAGTGCAAAATTATTGGATGAATAATTTGTTTTTCATTTTTTTCATTTCTTTATCCCAGTTAAGTTTTCATTTATTATTTTACTAATTAATACTAATTCAATAAATACAAATTCAGTAAATTTATATTCTTGTATGCATTTATAGTTTTATATTCATTACTTTTTAAGTCCTGATCTTGCCTTACACAAAAAAAAATCTTCAGAATGAGGAATACATCTTATTTGAATACTTAAACATTGCTATCAGTACTTAGTATCTGCAGACATCTGAAGTCATTTTTATCAGAGCTGGGAAAAAAATTATCAGCGTGCTGCTATTGGACAGTAGTAGCTGTGTATTTCTCTGTGCTCCATGGAGTACTGGTTTACGCATTCTCTTTACACGAAGATGATGATTTGATTCGGGACTATGAGGAGACACAAACCCAGCCTCATGGGGTCGCAAGTTAGTGTACTCCTAGTGCCGGCCTAAGCCCAGATAACTGTGAGGGTTGCATCAGGAGGGCATCTGGTGTAAAATCTGTGCCAAAGCCAACATGCAAATCCATCCACTGTTGAGACCCCTTGTGAATAAGGGAGCAGCTAAAAGAAGCTTTATTAGTCATGAAATTTACAGGGCAGTGTGACCAATTGGTCTTTACCAAGCATAATCCTAAAATTTGTTTTTTGTTCAGACTAGTCTTTAGTTTAACTTTAAGTCGGCTGCACCAAGTAAACTTAAGCCTGCTCTTAACTTTCACTGGTCTTAGCTGCACACATCCATTTTGCTAACTTGTTATTTCTGTTTTACAGCAACTATAGAGGATCAAAACAAATGGAAGTGCAAGTTCACTGACATTTAAATGATAAAGGTTTAGAAGCTATACGGTCAGTACAAAAACACTGCTTGCCTAGCAGTTTAACTTTGTCACAAGAAGTATAACATATATAAACAAAGAAATACTTGTTATTTGAAATACTCTCTACAAAACAAAGAAAGCTATCTCTTCCAAGAAAAAAGAAAAAGGAAAAAAAAAACCCTTATCAAACCAGTGGAAATACCAGAGCAACAAATGTCAGTATTTGAGGAAACTAATAAAATGTGATTATAAGATGAAAGCCTGAATGTTCATTGCATTCATTCTTGGGCTTTTCTTCATCTTCTTCAAGCTGGTCTTGTTTTCTTATGAGAATACCTTAATCAAATCACCAGCATTTTTATCAGTCTGCAGTAGTTCTGATTTTACCAGTTGCCAGTTCTAGGACTTTACAAGGCAGGTTAAATACATTGAGGTCATCGAGTCACTCTGTACCTCTGTATACCATCTGCCATATGTTGCAGAATGTAAGAAAGTAATTAGGATGTCAAATCTGACAGCTCAGCTGCACATTCCCCCACCTTAACTTCTAACATGTGCCCAAATGTGTCATATTTGGTCTGTGGCTCAAGGCCATATTAATAGCATGCATGCCTGTCATACACATCATAAGTTGATGTCTTTCTCACTACTAAGCCAGTCTAGAATCTCATTTCAGGCAGCATTCAAGGTTTGTATCCAATGTCTGGCAATGCAATAAAGGAAACTTGTGTTTTATTCTCTTTGTTTGCCACTTGATAAGTTCCTCTCTCCAAAAGATCTTTATTCATATTAATTGATTAATTATATGTCATACTGACACATAAAAGAAATATAAAAAGGCAAATATATTCTTCTGTTACTACGATTATTATTTTGGAGGAGGGATTACTTATCCCAAGTTAGAATTTGTCCATATATGCCCTCAGTGCCTCATCCTGCTCTTGCTTTGCTTTGTGCTGTTCCCTTTATGTTTCTTTTTACCACTTTGGTTTCTTGTATGCTGCATCTCTCACTTTTTTCTGTCTGCCTCTATTTCATTCCCTCTCCAGGTTGATCGACTGATGGAGTTGCATTTTAAGTACCTTGAGGCTGTTCAACAAGCCGACAAAAGGATTGAAGGAGAGAAACATGTAAGCATTTCCTTTTTTTTTCTTTTATCCTCTCATTCCGCCCCCTACATTCTATCTTTGCCTTTTTTCATGCACAGCATTTATATTATGAAGCTTTTTGGATTGACGGTAGTGATTTCAACTACCGGTATGCTTTCATGTTTTCAGTATTACATTATTGACCACAAATGAAAAGTCATGAATAAATTGTGAGTCAACAAGACATTATCAGTAGAAGTGTGCCATAGGCTTTTTTTGTTTTGTTTTGTGTTGTTTTTGTAGTATAACTCAATTCCAGAAAAGCTGGGCTGATTTAAGATTTAAGATTTAAAACCCTTTTTATAGGTGCCGAACAACCTAGTTTAGTTTAATATTTGTGAAAAGTCCATCCATCCATTTCTTTTCTCAGCAGTTTGTCAAATTCAGGGTCACATGGGTGCTAGAACCTATCCCAGCTGTCATATAGCAAGAGGCGGGGTGCACACTGGATAGGTGGCCTGTTCAGATTATCAAAATATGGGGAGAGGGAATGGAAATGTATTGTAAATAAAAGCTAATTTTTTCAGGTGGATTATTTGTGGTGTTGTTTTGACACCCTTTCAATGGACACATACAAAAGGATTGTCAGGTTGAAACATTTAGAGAGAGTACGAGAAAGAAGTTAAGAGACACATTTGAGAGTTACTTCAGCAGAGTCAGCACCAGGTCATCACAACAACCCAAGATAAACTATCCACTAGAATTGTCCACAGACAGGAAAAAATTGTGGACTGCAGCGCAGTATTATCAGACATTCATAGTTTTGTATTGTCCACCAGCTAAATCACACTGCAATATAGATGTTCAGATTTCAGCCACATTTCCTGTTTGAAAGGATTGGTGTTTGCGATCAAAAATACAGTTTCTTTTTGGTAGATAAGATGTGCAGTTCCACACTGTGTCACATCCAAAGCCATGAGACCTAAAATACAATCACAATCCTGCTGATAACAATATGACAGTTTACAGAGGAATGGAAAGTTTGATAGCTGTGTGAAAGAGCCCTATTGAGCTGTCTATGTGTGTATATGTCAGCGCATTGAGCTGTGGGCTAGACAGAACGATAGAGGGATACAGATAGAAGATAAGTGACCAAACAGAGGATAATGGCTTGAACAGAGCGAGAAAGAGCATCCTAGCTTCAAAAAGGTTGGAAGATAAAAGAAGACATAGTGATACTTTAAATATCTCAACAACTATATAGTCAAAATAAGAGGAGCTGGTGTCATAAAAAGAGGGAAATGCAAGGAGAAAGAGAAAGGGAGTTTGAGTGAAAGAGGGAATGACAAGGGGAACAGGGGTATGGCTGGAGACAGATAAGTGTGAGATTCCTATCTAAAGATGACAGAAGATTAATTTCTCAGACAGGCATCTTGGTGGGATTGCCAAGAAAAGGCCAGACAGTTTGACATTTTCTCTCTGTCTCTTTCTCTTTTTCCCTTCTCTCCTCCTGTCTCCCTCGCTCTCTCACCTCTTCCTCTGGGATGGTGGAAGTATGACTTTGTGACAACATGGTGATAAGAAACCATGTCCATGTGTGCAGCTATCTTTGTAGCCACATGGTTAGCTTTACCCAGTTCAGACTTCATACTGTGAGCCTGACTTGCGTGAAGTAAAAGTGTGTGTGTGTTGGGGGGGGGGGGGGGGGGGGGGGGGCGGGGGGTGTTGCCGCAGTTTTCGTTTTTTTTGTGCTCAATAGTGCTGATT
>VUQK01015621.1:15522-28183 GCA_015106715.1 Bujurquina vittata
GATAGATGAAATATATCTTCAATAAAAAAAACTTAAGAAATAACATTTAAATTTAAAAAGCAAAAAAAAAAAAAAGAATCACTGAGAAAACACCATAATCTCATTTTAAAATTGAATTTATTTTGCAGGAACAAAATTACACAAGGCCATGGCTTTTCTCTAAGGAATCTAGGTCTTATTGACATGTCATTTTATTTATTTTAATGTTTTATGATATGGTCTTTTATTTTCTTTAATGTTGGACGTTAAGTGATATTGCTGTTGCAGTGGTTTCATTCCTGCTGGTACAGCATCTAATACTGAAAACAGCCAAATAATATTTTAAGTCTGTGTGAATCCATGCTTCCACCAAATGTCATGTTACTTTAAATAAGGTGATAAAGACACCAACCCAGTTCTGTCCAGCGCCTCATCAGAATCAGCTGCCGTCAGCAGCAGCGTTTTATCTCTCTCTGCCGTGCCTTTTGGTTTCCCCTAGTTAAGCCTGTTTTTAAGGGGCGGTAAGCAAAATGTTTTTCCTCTGCAACATATTATCCACAGATTTCTCAGGAGGATAGCAGAAGAAAAGCTGCTGCTGCCTTTTCTCTGCATCTATAGTGCAGTCCCTTTTTAATAAGCTGCTTATTTTCATTTCACCTTGATATCGCCTTTTCCTTTCTTTCTATACCACTTATTCTCTTTTTTCTTAAAGCGGCCATATTTCCAATTTTCCTTACCCCCCTCCTTTATCTCTCTTAAATTGCCTTTTTACTTACCCCTAATATTCTCCTGAATTTTTCCTTTAGTTTCTACCTCTCCTGCTTCCTTTACTTGCTTGTGATGCACTCACTTAAAATCTTTCTCAATTTCTGTTGCTATATCACATCTCCTTCCTCTCTTTCCTTTCTTCTTATTTCTCATATTTCTGCATTCCTTCTCTCCCTAATACCACTGCTTCACTTCTCTTCCATTCCAGACCTTCCCCTTGCTCTTAGCTTGTTGGTAACAGCTTTTTGAGATTGATGAAGCTCAGCAAAACATGGCTGAGGCCGACCTCAATACTGTAAAATGCCTGAGTGCACTTTCCTAGCTCCTAAGAACCCAGTTGCTGGCTGTGTTTTGTGTGTATATATGTGTGTGTGAGAGAGATTGACTGTGGGTTTCCTTTACTGGTCTGTAGCAAGTACAGCAAAAATGAGCTAGTTTAGCTTTGCTGACAGTAGACATTTTCAAAGAAAGTCTGTGTTAAGTTGGAATTGGTTTTGCACCTGGATGTGATATATTTAGCTTTCTGAAAATGTCTTCCAAGAATAAATGTTTTCCCTCACTCTCCCTCCCTCTATCCATTTCCTGATCCATACACGATTCTTCAGTGAAATTTTGTTTGTGTCGCAGCTTGTTTATCTTCCTGTCATCATTTGTCTTTCTTCTTTCATTTTTTTTTTCATCTTCATCTATTATTCTTTTCCTTTAAAAGTCACCCTTGATTCATATATTTGACTGCTGAGTCCTAAGAGATTTGGTACTAAAAATTGCCTTCAACCAGAGTGCACCCAGCTCCTGTTTGGATTATTTTATGTTAACAGGTATTAACTTTTCAGTCTAATTCAAAAAGACATGTCTGTGTTATTTGCATAAAGAATTTTCTTGCAATTCTTCAAACTAATTTGGCTTATACATTTTAGATACAAAATGTAATGCTGCTACATTTGCAGGTAATGTTGCACTTTACTGGTGGTTGAGGTATTGTGGCATTATCTTACCAATGTGTAAAGTTGGAATTGAATGCTAACACACAAAGACCTATTTTTATATCTCCTTGTCAAAATCCTGACTTTTACCCAGTGCTCCAACATGTTTTTAACTGGCAGATTGCAGTTTATCTGCTATTGTGGCGTCACAATGTCAGATTTTCACATCACAGTTAATGTAAACAATGGTAATGATATGATCAAAATGGGTATTGAAATATGACGTGGTAAAACTGGTATCAAGAAATGGCTCTGAAATATGAAGTACTCAGTTTGTGCACATGCCATCCAAAAATACCTGTAAGTCAAGGACTTGATGGTGGAGGTAACAGGTCAGCAATAAGTAAGAGAGATCAGAAAACAGATAGGAATAGAAAAGTAGCAAAACGAGCAGACAGCAAACCAGTAATTAAATTAACAATTAGCTAAAGCAATTAAGAATCCACAGTTCACCCATCGCCAGTGCTTCAGTCAACATCTTGAAAGCAACACCTGCACCTATGTGAATGAGTTGGGGGATATTTTCTCTTTTTCAGACCATTCTCTGTAAACCCTAGAGATGATTGTGTAGGAATATCCCAGTAGATCAGCAGTTTCTGAAATACTCAGACCAGTCCACCTGGCATCAACAACCATGTCATGCTCAGAGTCACTTACATCACCGTTCCCCCCATGCTGATACTTGGTTTGAAGTTCAGCAGGTCATCTTTGGCTCCACAGCCGTATCAGGGCGAGGAAGTACTGTTAGTAAAAGTAAGAGCTTCTAAAATGAGCATGGAGTTAAGCAAGTATCTGTAATCATCATTCATTAATTATTAATCAAAAATGTTATCTGGACAGCATTAGTCAACTACAAAAATGTAGAAAATGTTTAAATAAATATAAATATTGGACAAAGTTGTTTATCAAGTGTGAATACTCTAACATATAGTAACACTATGTTGTTAGATATTTGTTATCAGTAAAAAATGAAGAAGAAATCAAGGCAAAATGTGGGAGTTGCAAAAAGTGTAGGTAAAAGTCTATTTGGGGCAGTCTCATACACTGCAGGGCAAACAGTACCTGAAGGACCCATAAACAGGTCAGGGAAGTGCCTGTGTGCATTACTTTTTAGTAGGAGATTGGGCTGTTAACTAGATGTGTGATTGGCTACATTAATCAGTTTGTCTTCATGTTTGGTGTAATATTACACCGGGGGGACAAAAAAAAGCCAGGGCATTAAAATTGTTGAAGGGTGGAGTGGAAAACATCTAATTACAATTCACTTTTCTGCTGAGAAACCATGGGTCCCGATATTCATGTGGATGTCGCACACACCACCCAACTAAACATTGTTCCAAGCAAAACATCCCCCACCTGCTAAACTGCAAAAACTCCTCAGAATTGGATTGAAGAGCATAACAAAGAGCTGGAGGTGTTGACCTGGCCTGCAAACTCCCCAGATCCCAGTCCAATCAAGCATCCATAGATGCTCTGAAACAAGCCTGATCCACAGAGGCCTAAACCTGCAACTGTCAGGACCAAAAGGAGGCGCTGCCAACATCCCAGTGCCAGATTTCACAGCATACCCCTAGAGGTCCGTGTTCATGCCCCATTGGGTCCAAGCTGTTTTAGAGGCCTGATGTATCAGGCGCTGTAGCATTCACAATCACTTTGTTGGAAGTGTATAGGAAATTTTGGACTAATATGTTATACAGCTTTCTCCACCACCATCATCACTCCACCAAAAGAGGACTGTATTTGGTTCTGGCAGATGGTGGCCTAACTTAAACACCTTTTGTTGGCTTTTCTTTTATTCTTCTTTTGTTAGTGTTGGTACATGTCTGCTTTATTTCCCCAACTCTAGCTAAAAGCAGTGCAGTGCTACTTTCTTGAGCCTTTGACAGAGTCCAGTCAGGACTAACTCCGGTATGACAACTTAAAAGATAAATTACTGAACAAATGTAGACCAGTTCATAAGAGAAACATTGAAGGAAGCTGTCAAAGATCAGGATCAGAGCTGCTTGCGACTCAACACAGAAAAAAGTGTGCTATAGTCCAACATTTTAACAGAGCTCAGCACATGCTAAATATAGTGGTAAATACCCCCACCACCACCACCAAACACTGATGTTTTGCTTTTCTGCACCTTGTGAACAAACGCTAATTGATGTGTGACCAGAAGCAGACGACAGTTCCTTCTCTGTATCTCGATCACATCTAGAAATCAGTGTGCTGTTGTGTGTTCTCAAAAAGCTATTTTCTGCTCAGATTCTTCCTTATTGTGAACCTTTCTGTTTCATAACGAGGCTATCTAACCCCTCCTTCTGGTGTTTGCTTAAGCTTCATCAAAACCATTAGGTCCTACACACACAGTCATAGTGGGTTTTTGTAAATTGCTGACAAACAAATCACTTTAATTCTGCATCGAAGCATGCCAACGGAAAAAAAAAAGAAAAGCGCAGGAACAACAACCAGACACACACACAAACACTCATTAAGGAACATGCTAGATAAAGGCTCTTGTTCAGAGAGATACTTTTATGAACATGTCAAACAAAGGCACAAACAAACCTATGCAGTTTCCAGTATGCACAAAAGCACTCTCATTGTGCACACACAGTGTTCCATAAATCATACACACCCCATCACACAAGCACAAGCACAATGCGGCTGAGTTACAGTAAAGGGACCGAGACTGAAAATCACTGCTTATTACTTTGTCTGTACTGTAGCCTGGCTGCCGGGCTCCCCTGAGGTTGCAGTAATTGACTTGTCCAGTCCCTCTTTTCAACACGTTTTTCTTCCTCTGCTTCTTCTGTCCAGTGTTTGCCAGAGGGACTGAGCTGACACACAAAAGATATTGGCCACATTGTCAAAACTTACAAGTGAACAAAACTCAGCCACTGTAATGAATCCTGCCACCATGCCTACGTTGGTTTGGTGTTTAATATCCCAAATGGCCACTTCTCCTGCTCACAATAACGAATAGTAAATGCACGTCATTGTTCAAAAAAACCTTCCACTCTCTGCACAGGCGCAGAGGTCTTGATTTGTCACACTTTTCTTACAATTACAGTGAAACCCCACAGAATGTGTTGCAGTTGACTCCTCTGAGACCTTGTGCAAAAATTTTATTACTTTTTCTTTTTGATGAGACCCATTATTGCTAAAGAATAGCCAAATGGGCTATGAATCATGGGTTATGGCAAATGCCTACAGAAGTAAATGTCTCACCTTTATGTTAGGTGACTTACAGTTATAGAATTCAATGCTTCTGGTTAACAACAGCTTCTGGTCTTTAAAAAAAGGTCAGATGCATAAGCACATATAGGTACATAAAGATTTAGTTTTAAGTCATCAACATTTGTATGGTCCACAGCTTAAATCTGAAACTGGTTTCTCTGATTTTCAAGGTAGTTGTTCTCCCAGCTCTTAATCAACCATCAACTTCTGGAGAATTCCTCTCATGGTCACTTGAGGCTGCCTCTGAAAGTGTTGCAATCCTCTTAAGCTCTTGTTCAAATGTTGTAACCTGTGGCTGTAAAAAGATAACCTTGGCCAGCAAAAAAGTTAACATTCAGGCTTTGGAGTTCAAATCCAATGAGAGAATCATGGTGGCTAAATTAGTCTTTTATATTGAGTCTAAGCTCCCAGCATGTGTTGGATTGACCATTCAGCATAATGGGCATAATGTGAGTGTATCTTTGACTTACAGTTGTCCTTCTGTGTCTGGATTTGCAGTGATATTCACGTGCATCTCTGCAGAAACCAGCATTATTATCAAGGTTATTAAAGTATTCATAGTCAAATGACATGCTAAACTGACAGAAAGCACACAGAATGTAAAACTGAAGTAATTAACACAAGTAGTAGTACTTTCAGTTAAGCTGAACAGAGTACGTGAGGATCGAATACTTTCTGAACCAGCTGCTCCTGTCTGCTCTGCAAAGGTGATATGCAGATGCTCAGCATGTTGCCAAACTGCACAGGCAAGATGGTTTATTTCAAATGCAACTTTTATTTATTTATTAATTTATTCTTTGCCAGGTGAACAAACCAGAGCAGTGATCATCTTAGCTGTTAGCCCTGGTGCTTTCAACCCTGCTAGCTCATTCAGTTTATGTCAGCAAGGAAAACTTCTCACTAATGCACAAATTTATTTGTCATATCTTATGCCTCACTGTAATTTTCTTTCTTTCTGTCATCCCCCATTGCTGACATTATGACTTCTCTCGCCTTGACAAGTCATATTTACACTCCAAAATTATACACTAAATGTGTTTTGAGTCTGAATCTGGACAGATTCTCTCTCCTTCAGAGGTGGAGAGTATGAAATTCTTAAAATTAATATTAGTAGCTGTCAAGTTCATACTGAGGAGCGGTGTTCTGAGCTTTTCCCTCTTCCTCCTGTGTCATTTTGACAAACACATTTCTCTCCTAGGCACAGTTTTTCAGCACTAAATAAATTAAACGGTGCCTCTGATTGCAGAATTAAATAAAAATGATGCAAATCCGATGCTTCCTTGGTACTAAAACACATTTTGCACAAGTATAGTATTAAATTGTCAGTGATGTTGGCTAGCAGTAGTTTAACTGGGATTTTTTTTTCTTTTTACACTGGCATCAGGGATATGAGTTTGTTTTTGTTTTGGTTTTTTTCCCTTATAATTAATAAAGGCCAAACCAGGTGAAACCAGGTGGAACCTGTTAGTTTCTCTCAGTTTCATTCATTAAGTCAGTCGTGCACCATGCGATACTTGTAAACTGATTTAACAAGCACTTTTCAGCATACATGGCAGCCCTCCAAATGAAGTGTTTTTTAAATCAGAATCACCTGTCTTGTTTCAGTTCTGCTCACTGAAGTATACCAGATAAGTATGCTTTATATTGCAAGTAGAATTGCTCTTTCCTGGTGTTGTGCCTCCATCAGGTTCCCATTTACTATATGTCTGACCAGTTTCAATCTTTTCTCCTCTGGATATACAGTACTGTGCATTAGTCTTGAGCCACCCTTTATTTCATTATATTTCACTTCAAAGGAACCAGACTTTCTTTTCCAGGCTTCCTGAAGGTCTTTCAATGTTTTTCTTTGGATATTGGTTTTTGGTACACCCCTCTGCAACCCCAACTCTTTGCAATGGCAGAGAAAGAGTTTTCAGGTGCTGCCTTTGCTAATTGCTGATTGACTACCATCGTCAGGGGAATATTTTTATTTTGTTTTGGGTTTTTTTTTGTATCAAGCCACTTAACGTTGATCTATGATAATTCAAGCATAAAAAAGTCTCCTAGCTCGATGGATGAACCAGTGTTTTGTTTGCACATAACAGACATCTTAATGCATAGATGCATGTATTTTGTTTTTTAAATATACCTTCTGCTTTTACTTGTACCCAGCTATACAGAAGTACTCCCTGAGCAGGTGTACCTCTAGTTGAGAATCAGTGATGGAGAAGTGGATTGAAGTCTGCATAATTACTTCTTCACCGTGTTTTTCTTGGTGCTCGAGGCTTACCTCGTCTCAGGATTCTTTTTGCGTCTTTGATGAAGTTGGATTGTGAGATTTACTGTATCCCCTCCTAATAATGAGCACAGTTGTCCTGGAAACTGAGATAATTTTTTTCCTACAGGAAGGAAAGGGAACAAACTTTGTTTCAAGTTTTGTGCATCTTTAATGGGTGCTGGTTGACAGCAGCGAGACTGAGCTCTGGGGCTATTTTACACTGCGATAATGCTCCTCTTTGTAATAAAACAGAATTCTAGGCCACAGTTTTACTCATAGGACACAGAAGACACAAATGCCCTACATTTAATGGCTTTATTAACGGTTCTTGTTTTAATTATCTGCGTTGTTTTGCATGTTGAGCATGCTACAGTATATACCAGGGCTTTGTTCCGAAGGTGTTTCAGGCTGTCTTTTCTTAGGAATCAAATCAATAGAGCACGGTGCCATAGTGCTTTTAAATCTCAATGTCATAAACACTGATAGGCTGTTTTATTTCCAAGCTTTGTAACATGGTCTTAAGGGATTTCCCCAGAATAGTCTCATAATGTAGTCCTCAGACACGGCCCTTTTGTTGAGGCAATTTTATAATGCGATTAATCTTAAAGGAGAAGGCCTTAGCGATGTGTGTGTGTGTGTGTTTTTTTTTTTTTTTATTTGTTTTTTTTTTTTTATTAATTTGGTTTTATGCTCAAATTTCAAATATTCTTTAGTGGCCCTTAAGTTCTTTAAATAATTGAAATAAAGTAATAATTGGCTCGTTTCCATCATTCTGTGGGCAGCAGTAATCTGTTATTTGCTGTATGGTAAAAGTGAAAGTTGGCTGCCTCATTGAGAAGTGAGAGGTGTGAAACCGGACACTTTCATCTAACAGCTCACTGTGGCTGCTCATTCCTGTTCCATTACCGCCTATAAAGTTCAAACTGAGCGGCTTTCCCAAAAAAGCAGGAAATGAGCATTGCCCTGTTTGTATGTTAGCTAAAGATCCGAAGTTCACTGGCAGAAACATTGCATTTCCTGTGATTACTTAATGATAAAAGCCATTTTATGTATTGCCATCAACTATCATTAGAAAAAAGGTTCACTTTGCATTATCAGTAATTTATATACAGCATTTTTCCTGGGAATATCAGCAGAGACACCCAGTTTTTCATTCTGCAAATACATGAATATTGCAGTATTTTCTTTAGAGGATCAGTTGCATCATTCACAATAAATAGTTACTTAGTGGATAGCATTTAGATGGAAATCTAAAAGACTGCAATACACTCTGCACACTGAATTTCTGTGCCACTTTAGTGGCTTACGTTTCCGACTCCCCTCTCCCTTCAGGTCTGCTTTTTAATCTCTAATGATGATTAATGTAGGCTATGTGCTTATTGGCACCACTGTGTTATTGGCATTCTGACAGGGCTGTTAAGATGGATAACTATGCAAGTGTGTTGTGTGTATATATGTGTAAGTGTGTGAGCACCAGCAGTAGAGCTGTGAAATCAATTGATTTGTTTGTCTGGCCAATAAAGAAAATGGATTTGTGGAAGAGGCTGAAAAACAATTAAATTTAGCCTCTGATTTTCTGTTTGTTGAATCTTTTTTAAGTGTGCCGAAAACAACAGAAAATATGCTTCTCTGTGCGTGGAGAAAATTCTCTTTTTACAAGCCTATTCTACCTTTGCATGTGTGCAGGAGATGGTCCGTCGTGGGGAGATTCTGGACGACAGCATGGAGGATGAGTTTTACCTTCGCCGCCTGGATGCCGGGCTCTTTGTTCTTCAGCTGATCTGCTACATTATGGTGGAGATCAGCAACTCGGGAATCCCACAGGTATGCATGCACAAATACTGCTTACAAAACTGGCTTACCAATTTTCTTTCAAATGAATTGTTCTTAAGACATCAAACAAACTATGAAAACAGATGGGAGTCAAATTACTTTTAGTGGGTGCAGCTGTTAAAAGTGTTACGTTATGCTTAAAATTTACAGGGAAAACACTACCTGGGCTACTTTGGGGCTCATGTGACTTGCCTGTGTCACTCCATATAGTGCTGTGTCACAACTATTACACTATAATGCTGCTGCTGGCACCTTGTGGGAATAGATTCACACTTCGAATTAGATAGTCTGTCATCAATGACAGTAACTCCTTGGAAAACAAGGATGGAAAATGTCCTTAATTTTCTTCGGATTAATAAATAAATGCTACTTCCTGAAAGCTGCAATCACAGATAAAACATTGTTCAGTAATTCGTTTTTTCTGTATTGTCAGAAATGTTGTTATTGTAAATTTCAGTGAAATATTGTGATGAAATGTTTAGGCTTTATTGCCTGCCTTTAGTGTTTAAAGTTGCCTTAAAACTGGTCATCCACTGAAGATTGGGCAGGTTAAGTTATCTTTGTTGTTGTTGGTGGTTACATTATGTTGAGAGTTGCTCAAAAAGTTGAATCCAGTGAGTTTTGAAGGTATTTTGAGCTCAGTCGTAAAAATAAAAATATGGACCTGTAACTGCACTTACAGTCGAAGCTTTTAAACTAAGCTAACTAGCAAAGTAGAAAACATCTGGCTAATTGGGATGTTACGTTATTACAACTTACAGTCATTGTTGGCAC
This sequence comes from Bujurquina vittata, assembly GCA_015106715.1. Lineage (NCBI taxonomy): Eukaryota > Metazoa > Chordata > Actinopteri > Cichliformes > Cichlidae > Bujurquina > Bujurquina vittata. The sequence goes on from VUQK01015621.1 coordinate 25,342, forward strand.
CTTCTATACATTTTGTATTTGTCCCACAATATAAAAGGTTCTGATTTTAATCATATGCTGTCATAATGGAAGCTTTTGCATCTCTGAATAACATGCTGACCAAAAAATAAGACACTTTAAAAAAACAAATAAAACCACCAACAGTATACAGCATTAGAAAACAGGAATTCTATTTCACATTTTTTGTTTTGTTTTGATCTGCATTTAGCTTCAACAGAGGGTCCAACAAATTCTCAACCTAAGAGGAGGCTCTGTCAAAGTCGTGCGCCACGTCATGAGAGGTGAGTAACTTTATCTTCTGTTATCAATATCAGTATTAATAGAAATTATACCCCTCTCCCAATCGGCTCTACAGGTGTATCTGGCACTTTTCCCAGAAGCATAAATTCCTCACCTATCCTTTTATCCCTCAACAAGGATAAAAGTAGAAAAAAAAGTATGTATTTTGAAAGGGCAAAGTGGTGCCTTCAAAAGCTGTTCTTACACCCACAGCGATTCATTTTACTTTCAGAAGTGCATTTTATTGACAAAATTTGTAAAATCCTGTTTCCAAGTGCTTCTTGGCCTGGCAAGGAAACAGCATTTCAGGGGAAAATGTTGGTATAATTGCTGTTCTTTGGCTCTGGCTGTTGTTTGATAGCAAGCCTGTGCTGTTTGCTTGCCAAAGTGGTTAGGTTGGAATATAATAAAATACTGCAAATAATGTCATATGTGCCTGTTCCCTCGAGCAGAGGTATGCCTGGGCAGACTTGCTTGTCAGGCCTTTGTATGTAGCCTTTAGTATGTTATTCTTTTGCATGTATTCATTTGTAGTAGCACAGGTCACACTTGGGAACTGCTATTGAGAGGGGTCTAGGTTAATTAGACTATCCTAAAAATTATGATATGTAAAATTCAAGTGGAAAAATAAAGAGATTGCAGCAGTAAAGAAACACAATAAAGTAAAGCATCTAAAATATCTAGGTAGAAGTGATCTTTTTTAAAATTTATTTGTATTATCTCTGTACAGATGGTTAAACAGTATGATGGCGTGCAAATCTGCACCGATCATATTTTCAGTGAGTCGAGAAGAGAGTCTGTGTCTGTTCTTTACTCTGATTTCACTTAGCCACAGATTTCTTCTCGTGCTATATTTGTTTTCTGCTGTCAAAGACCAGGAAGGTTGTGTTATTTCCTTTGTGGTGCGACATCCATCCTTCCTGTATCATTGTTGGATAAAGCTCGGGGACGGGGCTCCGTTCACACACCCTCCAGCTCTCTGTGGCATGTAACGCTGTAGATAGAGCCATCCGTCACACATGGCCCTGCCAGCAAGCGTGGCATTTCTCCAGTCCTCCTCGTGTGTGTGTAAGCATGCAGGATTTTGTATCCTAAATGTGACAGTGTGGCTATTTTGTTTTCATCTGCACACACATACACCTTGCTTGTCGGCACTACAATTTCGCTTACTTACAGGATTTTTGTGTGTGTTTTTCATTAGCATGTCTGCATATTTATGTGTACACACATGTCCTTGCTTGCTTTTATGTGCATATTTTTTACATATTAACAAACCTTTGAGAGGAAATCCATGCAGATGTTTACTTCATTTGTGATTCGGCCTGCGTTTTGTACCCCCGCTTGCCCTTGAATGTTTTCTACATATTAATGTGCATGTTGGGTTTCCTTGCATGGTCTTGATGAGATTTTTTTTCCTCATAAACTGTGTTGTGTTTGTGTTCAGTAACTAACTGTGTGTCTGCATACATATTAGCTTAGAGCTGTTGCATCGGTCTATCATAATGCATCTGTGCATGTTTGGCTTTAAGTGCATGACCTCACCCTTTCCATTAGGGCCACAATGTGTGGAGCCCTCTCCCATTTCAAGCAACCCCCCCACCCCTCCGCTCAGTGTGAAATCACAGGAAAAGGTTAAGCACATGCAGTGTGCGTCACCTGCCCAGCCATCTTCACCTTAACAGCTTTAGCTTACCGAATAAGAAACAGCTCTGCAGGAACAGTTTTGCTCATTTGTGAAACCCTGCTGTGAAGTTTTAATTTTTGGATTCTGATGTTTACTATTTGCATGTATTGCATGAATTGTAAACAATTCTTATATTCAAAGTTATGTTACTTTGTCCAACTACTTTTGAGCCCCTGAAAACCAATGACGTATACAAATGACTGTAATTCCTAAACATTCAATCACACATGGATTATTTGATGTAAAATCCACTGCAGTAGTGTGCCAAGGCAAAAAAAAAAAAAATTTCATTGTCCAAAGCTGTACCTCGGATAAACTAAAACCTTTGGAAGGTCCTCTGTTGTTTGATGAGACTGACCTTAACACAGTACAAAAACCAGCCCCTGTGCCATTGAGCCCTACCATTGTTCACGACATTTTGTAGCAACTGCGTCAATTAAGAACGCTGATAAAAGTTTAAGCATTTTTTTTTCTTGTGGTGCGTTCATCAAAATCCACTTCAATGTCCAGGTGTGTTTTGGAATGCATGTTTATTATTATAGAATAAAAAAGCCGACAGAATTCTTTACGTTGTAATTCAAGCAAAAGGAGTTAGTTGAGAGGAGGAGAGAAGACAGAAATATTGTAAACCTGCTCACCCTCTCTATTCCAGTTCCACCACGTAGATGAACAGTTACCTAATGTCAAACCCTTATTCCAATGACCAGAAATTATGGCTACCTGGGTGACATGTACAAACTATTATATGCGATGTACACTAGCAAAGTAGTGCAAAACATCCACCTTACACAGATTTTCTCTGAAAATATCTAAGATGTAGTCAAAAAATAAATTAATACTTTGATTTGCATTTGTTATATTTTTTTTTTTTACTAGGTC
>VUQK01015624.1:0-13559 GCA_015106715.1 Bujurquina vittata
GAGCGGCCACCAGGAAGCGGCAGGGAGGCAAGGCACAAGAATGCCCAGACTCAGGTCCAGCCACACACACATACCCTAATACCCACTCATGCATACATAATTATATAAATCTGTTCCCATATATGTGTTCTGATATATACACCCACGAAGACAGTGACAAATACACAGTCATCCAACTCTGCCCACCCTCTGGATTAGGGACAGGTGGACACCCCCCCAGGGCCAGCCGCGACCCCAAGAAGCTGCCCGCCTAGCACCCTGAGCGCCGCCTGATCCCCACCCCGGAGGTAGGAAATTAGGGTGTGGCATGGTCCCCTCCCCTCCCACCCTCCATATATGAGTGTATGAGGTGTATACGATGGGGACAGTTGTGCCTTGAGAATCCCATTGCTCAACCTGCCTGCCCCTCAAAACCCTAAGTGTCTAAGGTGCCATTAAAATTAGGGAGCTGACAGTAAGGAGGATTAGAGTGGGGCCACCACAGCAGCCCCATCTTATCATCCTCATGCCTGCTCCCCAAAGTCCTATGTGTATTAGGGTGTGTTGTTGCTTGTAATGGCTGTGATGCAATTAAAATGGAGAGGCCAGCCTCTCCCAGTGACGTCTATTGCTGAAGAGCTCTGAATGCACAACATGTCAGACCTTGAGGTAGAAGACTGCTGCCAGCAAGGAACAAGAAACAGAGGTTACAGTTCATGCTGGCTCACCAAAATTGGACAACAGTAGATTGGAAAAATGTCGCCTTGTCCGATGAGTCTCAATTTCTGCTGTGACATTCAGATGGTGGGGTCAGAATGTGGCATAAACACGAAAGCATGAACTCGTCCTTCCTTAGCTGCTGCTGCTGGTGATATGATGGTGTGGGGATATTTTCTTGGCCCACTTTGTGCCCCTTTATACCAATTGAGTATCATTTAAATGCCACAGGCTGACCACAGTGTACCCATCTTTTAATGGCCGTTCCCAGCTAGATAACACGGCATGTCACAAAGCTCAAATCATCTCAAACTGGTTACTTGAAAACGACAAAGAGTTACAATGTACTCAAATAGCCTCGGCGCTCAACAGAACTCAGCTGCCAAATCTGCAGCAACTGCATGACGCCATCAAATTATTATGGTCCAAAATCAGTGAGGAAGGTTTCCAGCACCTTGCTGAATGTGGGTCCAACCTGGCAAAGTGTGTCTAGTAAAGTGGCTGAGGAGTGTATTTAACTACAAAGGTGAAAGCACCAATTTAGGCCTATTGCTTCACTGGTTTATGTTTCATGATTTCACTGATTGCCATTCTTTTTACAACAACCATTATTCTTCTAACCCCCTTTAATCATTCTGCTCTTTCTTCTCCTTTTCCTTCCTCCAGTTGAATTTAGAAAAATGTATTCAGCTTCCCACATTTTCCAAATTTTTAATTTACCTCGTTGCATTGTTACTGTTATGGCTCTTGACATTGTTTCTACTCATTCAGTCACTGGGTTGAGCCTATTGTAATGTATCTTATTCCCGACATTACATCACATACTTTTGTTTTCTCATATATACAGAAAGATGCTCTCATGCAGTCACGCGGCTGCTTTGATCGTAGCCTTATAACATTTCATGTTTTTCAATAAATTCATTTATTCTCTTTCACTAACCTTTCTTCTCCTCCTGCTTCATTAGACTTTGGAGTAACTGTTGTTGTGGCAGCGCTGGCGGTCGTGCAATTAAACTTGTGTTTTTTAACGGTCAAATGCTTCATGAACCATTTGTTTATATTACCTCAACTCTCACAAAGCATGAACTTGGCATGCAAAACTTCCCTAACTAATTAGACCAAATGTTACCCTCGGCAATACATTTTGGATTAGCAGGGCCTCCGTGGAAAAGCTATGACATACGGCATTGCTTGGATTTATGTTATTGCTGTTGTTCTAATTGGGCTAAATCTGGTAAAAAAAAATCTTTTAAAGTGTATCCACCCTGCCTCTGGAATTCTGAGTGCTTACATATGAAGGTAATCTGTTGTTTTTGCTTTGATGGTGACAATCAGTGGGAAGCAATGTGACCAGAGAGAGAGAGAGAGAGGGAAAGAGAGGGAGGGAAAATGCCAAAAAAAAGGAACTCATGTGTTACTATAATCCGTGTCCCTCTACATAACTTAGGTAAATATATCTGTACCAAGTCTTATTCTTTCTTTGATGCCAGTAATCTGTCACACCTGACAAAAACCTAAAGAAGAGAGTAATTGGAACAGGAAAAGAGGAAACAGAAATGTAACATGAACTGATGATTATATGTGTGATTTTAATATGCAGCATATGGTGCACAAGCAGTTTCCCTTCTTTATGCACCAGCGCCTGCTCATACATTTAAGCGTTTAATGTTTCTCCTGTTTCGCGTTCAATTATGCACATTTTGTTATGCATTTACATGCTTTTCACCTGCAAACACACACAAGCACCCAAATGAATTCTGCTGTTTTGCTTCCTGTGATGGGGCGCAGACATTTGGACTGTTTCTGTTCCTCTCTTGGTAGGATTTGTTGGTGAAAACCTACTGAAAGCAAACAAATCCCACAGCATCATCTGCATCACTCCCGCCTCATTCCTTTGGGAATGGCACCAATAATAAACAGGATTGCAGTTTAGCAAGCATGATGTAAAAAATAAATTGACCCTTCAACTCACATGACCTTGAGAAAGGCGCTGGTTTACCTTGATCTGATCTTAGTGGACAAAATATCTTCATCCCTCTGTTGACATGTTTTTTTATCACCATCTTTCATATTCCCTCTTTTTTGTGTCTTGTGCTGTCCTCTAATGCTTTTAGAAGAAAAAAAACTTGTACTTCAAATGCAAATATTTACAGCATTATGTTGAGATAATCTTTGCTAGATTTTTGGTTTTATGCTTTTTATATGAATTTGTTAGTTTATATTCTAATTACTCCTGGGTTGCAACTGTCAGACAGGTAATTCACAAAAACCACATCAATTATACTGATATAGCCATGACTGGTCTGCTGAGGGTCAGGGATGGCAGGGTGATGGAAGGTTATGAGACTCTAGGCGCTGAAGAAGCCAGTGAGGGAATTTTAGTGAGGCAGCGTGTTTCAGTGATATCCCCCTGATTGTTCCTGTGTTGAGAAAGAAAAACTGAAAAATAGATTTTGGGGGTGAGGGTGTGACAACTGAGACAGAAAATGATTAGACAGGCCTATATAAATTATAACAGGAAATCTAATTAGGGCGAGATGTGCTCTTGTTCCCAAATCTAAGTTATAACCTCATCAAATGAAAGATGAACCCTGCGCATTCAGGTGACTTCAGTTTGCGTGCAGGGGAAAGAAAAGGCTAAAGTGGTCTACAGCTTTTGTCTTTACTTCTGCTTTTACTGACAAAAGGACAAGAACATGAACATGGGTGCAAACTGCTCCAAGGCCAGAAACAACTATCCACTGCTGCCAACATGATATTGAGTCTTTGCAAGTGTGTGCAGAGATAGCATGCTGACACAAAGCTACTGCAGTAGTGAGGAGCCCTCAGTGATGTTAAAGGTTAGTGTACCAACCTCAGCCAAGCTACCAAAGGCTGCTCTTCAACAGGTAACAAAAGCGGTGATGATGTTATGTCTTCTTAGGAAAAGGGTCTGTCTGCATCTACAGCTGGACAGTGTAAACCAATTGTTCTGTCTGCTTATGCAGATGATTTTCATCAAGAGTGATGAAGATGTGAGGGAATTAGAGACATGTCTTCAGGCCTATCAGAAGGCGTCCTCTGCTAAAGTGAACTGGGCAACGAGGGAGGCTTTGCAGTGTGGAGATCGGATTTCTGGCAGGTCTGTGGCATCCTTGTGGCTTCGCTTGGCTGAATTAAATCCTGTTGGACTTCTTGCAGTGAGTCACAGGAAGTTGGTGGACCTTTTTTTTTTTCGGTCAGGACATCACTGGTTAAAGGCAGCTATCCTGTCTCCAACCCAGTCTTCACACTGACATCTTATGACTGAAACAGAGAATTATGAGGGCAGGAGTTTCCAAGGCAAAGCATCTTCTGTCACTTGATGGGACGTGGTGGAGGACACCTGAAGGGTTCAGTCAGCTGACTGGGCTGAATTCACTGAGGTTGATGGCAGCTCTTCTTAAAGGAGTCCTCGAGGCTCTGCCGGCGTTAGTGAGGCGTTTCCTCAGTTGACTGTTTTTATGAACACTGAAGAACTGCAGGGGGAAGGAAAGCTGCTGTCTCTTAGTACTCCTTGTCTGGGCCCATTAGTCAGCTGCACAATAACGCCTTGTATATGGCCTGCGTGAAGGTGAGGAACTTTAAGGTTTTGAGGGCTGTTGCGGTGCATCAGGGGCAAGTTATTTTTGAACAGACATCACAAGCGTTCAGGTGGAGAGTTTTTTTTTTTTTTTTTACAAGCAGCCACTTCGTAAGAGAACAGGAGATGTGCAGTGGAGGATAGTTCGTGCTGCCCTGCCGACAAACCCGGCACGGCTAAGCTCAGACCAAGGGGAGGGCTGTCCTTTCTGTGGTTTATGTGAAACTGTTATGCATGCTTTTCTGCAATGTTCCAGACTGAAGAGTGTTTTAGAACTTCTTAAGTTTCTTTGTGGTCAGCTTGGGGCGTTTCTTTTTTTTCTGTTGAGACCTTTATCCTCGGGCCAGTGTATATAGCATGAAGAAAGACACTTGCAGTTTCAGTTTATTTTCTTCTTGGTCAGGCTAAGTTGGCCATTTGGCTAACCAGGAGGAAGAAACTGAAGGGTGGTGTCTTGGTGGATGTTATTTCCATGTTCACAGGGATGTTGTATGCTCATCTGAAGCTGCAGTAGCCACATCATGAGTTTAGGGGTCATGTGGAGGCCTTGGAGAGTCAATGGGGTTTAGGTGGGGCCATTTGTGATGTGCACTTGGGCTCAATTTTTTATTTGTGAGTGATGTTTGTGTGTTGGGGTAGACTAGTTGTTTTGATAATTTTTCTAATATTTGCATACCTTGTGTACTTAAGATTTTTCAATAAAGAAGACCGAGATTCTTTCTTTCTTTCTTTCTTTCTTTCTTTCTTTCTTTCTTTCTTTCTTTCTTTCTTCTAAATGAGACAAGCAGCACAAGACAAGATAAGAAGAGTTGCATTTTCTTAGACATCCAGTCGCCTTTTGTGTCTCCTGTTTACCATTCGGGGAATAGGACAGAGAATCTATTAAGTACTAAAGTTCCTCTTTCATTGCAGTGAGTGTGTGGCCTTTCTTACCATCTGATCCAAAACCTACCACAAACATATCCAACAGTTACAATGTGATAAGAAACATTATGGGAACATGTTCCCCACTGCTGGATCCTACGAGGGAGATGCTGGGCAGCTGTAACTTCTATAAACATGTTGGTTGTTGCATCAAGAATATGATAAGTTCTTTGATGCACCAGATATTTTCTGAAATACTGGTGTAAACCTACCTCTCTAATATCTCTGAGTCATGCTATAAAACTGTTGGTTGGGTGGTCGGGAATCTCCCGGTACGAGATATCTGATATTTGATAAATGTGGCAGAAATCCTGCTTCCCTTCTGGTTATTTTATCTCATCGCTGCTTTCTATAAATTTAAGTGCAGCATTAAATTATCTCTTTTTAGTATATTTTCCTCTACGTGTCTTTCTCTGCTTTCAGTATTAACCTTTCTGGATGTATGTGGCTCCCAGAGTCTCATAAAATGTTATTTTCCAACAAGTGAGTGTTGAAATCTTTGCCATTTGCTGGCTTGTTGTCTTCCCTAATTCTATGTATCTCTGCCAATCAGATTGTAGGCTGCAGAGTGAAGTACCCGCATTGATTCCAGTAATGTTTTGCACAGTTTCTAAAGAAATGTACTGAGAAGTCTCATTTTCTTGGATACACAAACACTCAGCTATAATGTCAAATGCCCACGATAGGAACTGGCAGAACATTTCCTACTTGCTGATTATGTCAGTTTCTGACACAATCAGCGTGAATATCCTCTCAGTAGTAGTATTAGCAGAACTCACAGCAGTATATCCCGGCCACCTTATAGTGCTTTACATTTTGTTGTACAAATGTGCAATTAAAAACCTGCTTTTTGAATATAATTATCTTAAAGACATTCTATAAGGTAAGGAGCAGAAACAATTCACTGAATCCATTGCTTTGAATGTTATTAACCAATTAAAGAACCCTTATCAGCTAATGCTTTACAGTACTTCAGGCAAGCTGCACACACTGGTAAATAATGTGACACAGAATGTGCACATTCCAGTCATTGATAAACACATTGTAAAGCAATCCTGGTTGAAGCAAATCAGGCAACTATTTTAAAGCTAAATGAATGAATGGGAGAGAGCTAAAGCTTTAATTTCATTGGTCAATATCACCCAGATTATGTAGGCAACCACTTGCTCTATTGAAGGAAAGAGTGAATGTGAATTCTTTAGACTGAAAATGTAACCAAAACCCTCAACGTTTTAAATACTTTTAAAACCTAAGCCTAACCAAATAGTGAAGTCCTTGTCACTATTTCAGGAAGCACTAATATACAGCAGATCTGAGCCCCTGCTAGCCATTTCTATGGCAGTGACGACAGTGAACAATTATCTGGCCTGGTTGCCTTTGAGAGAGGTGGTCTAAACCTAATCACACTGTATGTGTATGTGTACACTGTAGGTGTATATACAGTATATATATATATATATATATATATATATATATATATATATACATTTCATCTACAAATATGGTGTCACAAATGCCAAACATGCTCTAACATTTTGGGTCTCACCACTGCGGTGACAAGTTTATTTATCTGATATTTCAGGGGCTGTAAGTTGCCACTTGTGCTTGTTTTGTGGTAAATCGCGCAGCTGACAGACAGCCACAGTTACAAAATGGAATATCGCAGGGCAGAAATTTAGACTGCAATCTGAGCTAAAGAACAGAATTTCAGACCAGAAGCAGCTGTGCGAAACGTGATCATATCAGAAAAGACATCAGACAAGTATGTGGGGGAGAAAGCTGTTTGTTGTGTTTCAGATGAAAATGAACGTATACAGGAATGAGCACACGGTGTGGTGCATTAGCTGGTGGTATGTGTGGGCTTTTAGTTTGACTTTTTGGGATTCAAAATGGAAACAACGCAGAAACACTGGCTTCCTATGTGGTCTATATCACTCAGCACATGGAGAATTTGATTTAAACCTCATGTCTACACACTGACACCATGAAAATGTAGATGATGTGTGTGCGCCTCTCTCTCCGTGTGGGTTTCTATAGGCTAAATATGTTTTGCATTTTTTTTTTCATCCGTATTTGCATATATGTGTTTGCGAATGTGCATGCCTGCATTGTGGAGGGTCTAAGCCTCGTTTATGTGGGTTTGAATGAACGCCTCCCCTCTAAACAATCAAAGAGACACTGTGTGTTGATAAAGCTTTGAAATCAAGCCAAAATAATAGAGAGGGGAGAAAAAGCTTTTAAATAATTTCAACTACGATGGAGGCATTAGTCATCCAGACATCAGCGCACATTAAATCTTACTTTGGGTGAGGAGGGCAAAGGAGCCATCATTCTTTAAAAACATTTTCCTGCACAAATGTTATGACAGTCACATCATTCTTCACATATTTCCAATACTGCAATAAGCCTTAAATATTCTGTCTTGGCAAAGATAATCTGTTGGTCTGAGATTTTGATTACGTGCCTACATTTACAACAGCTTTGACCTTTCTTGTTGTACTTCCTTCTCCGTCTTGCCTGTTTACCTTTTCTATTCCTTCCCTTCTCTGTTTTTCACCCGACTCATCTCATTCCTCCTCTGGTTTTTACCGCTGCCTCCTCACTAAATCACTCCCACATTCTGTTCATCCTTTAGCTCTTTTTTACATCATCTCCATTTTCTCTCAAGGTTTGCTTTCTTCAGCTTCCTTTTTTGCAACATTCTCACTCAGATTTTTTCCTATTCTCCCCTCTTTCCGCCTCGATATTTTAACGTATCCTTTCAGTGTGTTTTCCCCACCAACATGAAGGGAGCTGGAGTGACAAAGGAGAAAGACACTAGGGTGGAGAGTCCAAGAAAAAACTTTCAGAGATGAACGATGAGGTGAAACAGAGAGGAAGGACAGGAGAAGCAGGAGAAATGAAGATGAAGATGAGAGTGTAGAAACATAACGACACAGAGAGAGAAATGAGGTTTGCTAGAGAAGACAGATTTGAAGATAATGTCTCTTGGGATAGAGGGAGGTGATCTGCTATAATCAAAACTGCAGATATCTGGAGGAAGGATGAGATTAAAGGGATTAAAGATATGTTATTGAGAGAGAGACAAGAACTTCAGTGGATGCAGAAGAAGATATGCAAGTGCATAGAGAAAAGAGAGCAAAGCCCACAGAGACAAAAGAAAAACAAATGAATCTTTCTGATCCTTCCCAGGCTGTGGCAGCACTCCCAGTAATCTGAGGACTTGATGGAGAACACTTCATTTGATTGGTGTAATGCTAGCCTCTGTGACCTCCCAAAGCACTTAATGAGGAAATGACCGCCACACTCTGGGTAATTTGTGCCAATTAACTGCTATGGTAACCACTGATGTAAGGGTATCCGCTGTCCTTTAATCAGGCTGCGGGACTCATCGCAGGTAATGCTGAGAAACGTGAGAAATTATGTGCACACGCTGACTCATAAAATCACACAGAGGCATATTTTGTGTTACAGTGGGTATTTGTTGGACAGCCTCCTGCGGGCACATATAGGCTTTTCTGTAGCATATGAGTATGTTCAGGTCAAATTTTCCAGTTGCCTTGGGTAACAAGGAACCTATTAAACAAAAGTGTATTTTTTATGTTAATCTGGGTGCTTCTTTTAATTTTTGCCACCCCCTATTGGTTGCAGCAACATCACTGTACCAAAATTCAGCCGGGAGTTGTGCAGGGATGTCAGCTTATGGTGGTGTTTTCCTGTATAGATGTTGAAATGTCCTGAAACCAAGGAGGCCAGTGGCTTGGTTCAGCAGAATTTCAACCATGCATCAAATAATTATTTAGATATTTCACAGAATTTGTAAAAAGTTTGACCAGTTTGTAGCACTAGAGGAAATCTGATGGAATTACCGGCTTCATTAAGATTCATCCTCTCCAGCAGCTGAGAATTGAGATTGAGAACTGAGATATTGCAGGCTGGATCAAATGGGTGACCAACAAAAGGTCTGACAACACCATCTGTAAAACCCCCAGTGGCTTAAAACACCTCGCACCAGCCTAATAATATCTATAGATTACAGTAAAAATGGTTGGACAGTAAGTGGACCGTATAACCATAAAAAATTACTATGCCCAGCCAAACTGTGATGCTCTGTATACAGCATGATGGTTAAAATCATTCCACCTTTTATACTGGATGCTGGGGAGAGCCCAACAGAGATTGCAGTGGTGTAATATTTCCATAACTATACATATATAGTTTTGCAAATATTACACCACTGCAATTATTCAAAAGGACAGTTTAGACCTCTTGGAACAAGTTGCTGCTGTTATCACGGGATGTTACTGGCTCATTGCCTTCTTTTTTACTTTTCAAAACACGTTCACATGGCACAGGAAGCAACAGGGTTTATAGGAAATGTGGTCTTAATTTTGAGAGGCAAAAAATGGTACAAGTAGCACCTTTAATATACTTTATGAGCACCAATTTAACACCATTGTTCTTACACAGTAAAGCCTACCCATGTGGTTTGTAGCTGGAAGTACACCAGCTCCAATCCACATACGCACTGTGGAAATCTGGCTCAGGAAATAATAAGAAATGCCTTCACTTCTTTATGATATTAAGATGAGAAAGACAGGTAAACTCTAGCAGTGTGCAAAGAAGCTGAGTACTTGCTGGAAGACGAGGGCTGCGGTTGTGGGATCTGTTGTGCAGAGCTTGAAAAAGAGACTGCTTGTTCAGCAACTTTTCCCTGAATAAATAAAGGTTAAAAACAAAGTCAACATCCCAGTGTTTCCACTCCACCCCTGACTCATCTCTGCTGGGGTTAGTTGTCCTTGTCAGCTTGCCTGGTGTCTGTTTGGTGGCATAAAGGGAGAGCAGGCGGATGGCAATTCAGCAGTTTTTTTTGTTTTTTTTGCATCCCTCCTCTCTTCCTCCTCATCTTCCATTCTTGAGCGCTCCACATGGTTTTCATTTTCTCTGCAAGCCACAATGACAAAAATCAGTCCATCTAAGGAAGTCCATGATTGCGACAAATATGCTTTTTCTTCTCTATTTAGGCTGTTTTTAGTTTTTAATCCACCACTGACAGTTATTTAACAGAGAAAGAACGAGAGACCCCTAAGGATTTTCCTGCCTGGGTTTATCTCCTCTGTGCTTCTGTCCATTGTGGCGGAGGGGAAGTGGTTTGTGCAGTGTGGGCCGTGGTGGCTACAAACACCAGAGACAGACAGATAATTATACTGTCAAACTGGGGATATCCTCCCCAAAATGCAGACACATTCACCCTAATCGATTAATTGTTTTCAAGTGATACAGTTTGTCTCCGTTTTATTTGATCAAAAACAACATTTTCACACGGAAATCGAGTAAGGACAAACTCTTTGAGTCCTTTAGCCCACTCTTGACTCCACTCTTTGTAGTGCTTCGCACAGACATTGGCCAAATCCCAAAAGGCAGGACTTCCCTGGAAGAACTCAGACGCTGAACCACACTCAAGAAGGATGAGAGCTATCCCTCAGAAGAAATGTCCAAGACAAGCTCCCATGAGACTTTCTGGAGCTCTGCATAAATTATGTGGCTTTTCAGCACATGACAGTCAGTGTTTGACCAGACTGGGTGGCACTATGAGAATAGTTATGAGGAACACTGCAATACTTTATTGCAACCCTCTAGGGACAATTTGATCGCTTTGATTCCAGCAGTTATAAGTCTTCATTGGTTCAGTGTACAACCTGAGTTTATTATATTATTATATAAAGTTATTTATTCATATGCAAAAGCTGGAATATTATTTAAATCGCAAGAAAGTGGGTGAGGAAATGTAGGAATGGACAATCAACGACGCTCTAACGTGCCTTTGAGATCAAGCATAACAGCTAACAAGACGTTGCAGTTTTATTGTTTATTGCCCAACAAAAGATTGGCCACTAAACTTATAAAATGTGCGCAGCTGTAAAAATGTGAAGTGAGGATTTACTGCAAAGACCAAGAATGCTCAGCAAAAGATAGTTTTCACTTACTAGCTAAGAATATGATTTTGAGTTCCACTTCAACAGATGAATGTAAAATAACTTTAAATTATCCAAATTATCACATTCTCACCACAAAGCACAAAATGAGACACACAGAAGCAAAGCATTAATTCTTAAAAACAATACCACAGAGATTTTTTCCTTATGTTTATATATTGATATATTTTTTTTTTCATATTAACACTTGAACCCCAAGCAAAATGAGGGACACATTCTGCATGGTGTGTGAAAATTAATCAGTAACGCCACACAATTAATTGCTTTATGTTTTTTTTTATGTGCGTTTCTTTTCCGCATGTCTTAAACCCAAAGATATGTCAGGATTTAAAATGGTTTTGGTGGCAGTCCCTGAATAAGAAAAACAGAGGCTCAGTGACTTGTTCAGGTTATGAAATGAAAAGTGTTGAAAAATCTAATCTGAGCCGTCATTTGTGTATCTAATGCTCAGAAGTTCAATTTTTGTGCCAAACAACAGAGTAGGGAGCGGGTGCTTTCAGTCCTTCCAGCCAGGCTCAGTTAGTGGACAGACAGAAAATAAGTTTCAGGGTTCAGGTATATTAAGAAAGAGACGAGGGCAGGAGCAAAATAAAAATAATTAAGGATGAGGGTTTATTGTTCACTTTAGAGTCATCAAACAGTCGGTCAGTTATCTGCAGCATCCGTGCTTTCATATCTTTGCTGGTGGGCAGAAGTGTGGAAGTACCTCCTGCCTTCTGGCCCCTGACTGCTTCATATCATGCCCAGTCACACAGTCAGTAAAGATAGCACAGCAACCTCCTCTGGGCTAGGAAAAATCAGTGGTAGCCGAGCGATTACACTAAATATTTTTGCTCATTGCTGATGAGCACAACACATGCATTTTGCAGTGCATTTGACTGGTATATAAAAGCAAGTCTGCCAACCCAACATCTCTCTTTGCAGTTAAATCACCATCCTGCAGGATCAACGTCACCATTTAGGAAGAATTTCTGACTTTCTGTTTTAAAATCTATGAGGTTCTGGCTGGACTCTGATTGTAAATAGTTAGATGGCAACATATTTGCAGTTTTCACTGATTTATCACATTTAATCACCATATTATCACAAACAGATTGCATGTAATTTCCTTCTTGGCCCCATCCAGTCACAAATTGATAGGACACTGATGGCAGATTGATTCTGTATTATCTGCATTTTATTCTTGCCTTGATGCACCAACATCACTTTGACTGACTGGTCCCCGTCTTTGAAGGCACCATTTGAAAGCGAACAAGATCGCAAGTTCATCGCTCATGGTTGCTATAAGTTTGGTTGTGCCATTGTCCCCACACGCTGCGTGACTCTAGCAAAAGATCAAACAGCCAATCAAATAGGATAGCATTTTTTTAAACTGTCTAAACAATTTATTATTCTTCAGATTCTTCACAGCTGACAACGTGTCATTCATCAATATCTGCAGTATTTGTTTCAGAACAACTAAAACCCTTTGCATTCATTGTGAAGGACAGGTTTTGAGGAACTGGAACAAAAGCTAATCAAAAGCAGCACCTAATATGTGTTACGTTTGCTTATCAGCTGAGCTGCAAATGACATTTACTGCTTAGATGCTTTATGCAAAAAAAATATATAAATAGATGCAACACAGATTCAGTCCTACAACTTACCTTTTGTCTTTAGTGTATTTTTTTTTTTTCATTTAGCAAAAGCCGTCTATAAAACTGGGTATTTAACAAGATTTCTTTTTTGTCTTGACGAAAATGAAAAATGCATTGTGTGAAAAAATAGATGTAATTTTGTGGCCTGCTTAATTTATGTTCAATGAAATGTAATGCGGTTGCATTAAATTATTAGCAGTATTATTATTTTTTTTATCAGCCTGCTATGTTTCTGTCATGATCCGGGGTCGGTGGTCCAGGGTGCCTTGGTTCTTTTTTGTTATGCCTTAGGCTTTTGGTTTCTGGTTTGGTTTTGTGTTTGGTTTCTTTTGTGAAGTTCTGTTTTTATTTCTAGTTGTGGTTGTTTCTGCTTTAGGATTTTGTTATCTTAGTCTTTTGTTTGGGTTTTGGTGTTTCCTGTTTTCCTGTTCTTGTTGCGTGTGATTAGGTTAAGTTGTTTCCCTGTGTTATTGAACTTCTGTTGTCTGTGTGTTCTGTTTTGTCACTTCCTGTTTTATTTTGATGTGCTCGTGTTCCTTGTGCGTTGTATTTAGTTTTGCTTCCTTGTGTGTCATCAGTGTATTATGTTCACCTGTGGTCCCCTGATGTTTCCACTCCCCTCGTTATTCCCTTGTGTATTTAAGTGTTCAGTTTGTGTCTGTCCCTTGTCGCGTCGTAGTTGGTTTTTCCCCGCTGTGTGCTTTA
>VUQK01015625.1:0-17821 GCA_015106715.1 Bujurquina vittata
TGAGCACATTAAGACAAATTCCTGCCTATTGTGTGGCTGGAATTGCTGCACTAATCACGAACCTGAACTTGACCGCACCCTTAAGGTCTCCCCTTAAAGGACTTGTCCAGGAAATGTGTCACTGTATGGCAAAGCTCTAGCATGGTGGCCAAGCGGTAAGGTGTCTTGTAATCCAAAGCTCATGTGTTCAATTCCCATCCATGCCTTAAATGTGACACAAAGTATTTTATAGTTAGTAGCCATGCATGCTTTCACACCATACCACCAGCTCCTTCAATTAATGGGTGTATACTGGAAACCCCGTCCTCTGTTTTTGTGTAAGCTTAAAATGTTCTTCATCCCATGTCTGCACATCCTCTATAACCTCTGTCAGCCTTCTCTGAACCACACAAATAGATAGAATTTGTGTGTGTGATGTTCTGGTAGAGACAAAATTTGGCATAAGCAATGTGTCAATTAAGGTACAAACATATCCAAAATACATAGTAACTCAAATGACCGCTCACTGCAACTAAGGTATGCAGAGGAGCGTCTCTGAATACAGCAGCAGAAGTCGTGCCTTAAAGCAAAGGCTCAGGTCAAGCACAGGAAAGTGAGGCGTGGTGGCTGAGTGGTAAGGCCTTGGTTAGAGCAGCCAAAGTGCATGGGTTCAATTCCCATCCATGTCCCTAGTATTGATTTGACCTGTTGCAGATCCTATCAGACATGTAACATGTCAAGTCAGTATTTAAGTTAGCGAAGATCATAACTTATACATATACACATTTAAATGCAACTACATACACACACGTACCAGTGCATACATGCACTCACGCAAACATATACAGATGCACATTGTCACGGCCCCTCCTTTGACCTGCAGGGGCGGTGCCTCATGCAGGCAGAAAGCAGCCTCATGAAAACAGAAAAATCATACACGAGAGTACGAAATTGAGTAAATGAATGGATATAAATCTGTATATTAATTAAGTAATGATTTAAATGAAAAGAAGTGGTTAAATGCAAATAATGGTAAACAACAGGGTAAGGGATTTGTTGAGAGAATCTGAGGAAAAGGAATAAACTGGAGAACAGCCCACAGTAGGGCGGATTGAGGTGGCATCATCTAAGAATGGTCTTCGTCTAGACACCATCATTATTTCCTGTTTCCTGCTCTGCCAAGCTCAGAGCTGGACCATCATAAGAAACTGTGTCCAGACCCTGGGGAAGCAGTCACGGAAGTCTTGAATTCCTACATACTTGAGATGTTGAATGGTCTGTGAATGTTTTGGAATTTAATTTGCAAGATCTAACCATACGTCAGATGGAGTGACATAAAAAGATAAATAAAAAAGATACGATGATGGTCAGGAAAAAAATGCCCTCAAGTGTGTGTGTGTGTGTGTGTGTGTCCTTTTATGTGTGGAGCCAGACACATGCTGGGCAAAATGAAAAGAATTCACAATAAAACCTCTGGCAAAGAGGTCAGAGTCGTCATCCATATGGATTTTAAAATCCTCAATAATAACCAGTCTGGACTGCTTCACCGTGAAAGACAAGAAGTCAGTGAACCGATTATAAAACAAGCTATTTGTGCCAGGCGGACAATACAGCATAGCACAAAGGATCCTTACTACCAACTTTAATCAGCCGTAGTCCAAACAAAGAAAAATGGCTGACCTTCACTCAACAACACGAGAACAGGCTCAGAAACACCGCAGCGAGACCTCCCCCTCGACCAGATATCCGAGGCTGACTGATGAAGAAATAATCATCAGGGAAAAGTTCAACGAGGGATGAAAAGTCAGAGTCACACTCTACTTCAATAAGTGCGATTTATTAGTCATTGATCGGGCATTAAATGGTGCCATGCTCAGTGGGGTAGAAGCCCAATTATTAGCAGAAGCGTCTAGTTGAACCCTCCCGAGGTAGCACAGTCTCTCATAGCCAGGCCCTGAATATCCAAGCAGGGATTAAATTAAAGGCAGCAATGTCACCGAATGCGATGTTAGAACTCTTGAAGACTAAAACTGGACTGATTAGCGATTTATTACAGATGACAGCAAAAGATAATGTGTTGTCCAAGATTTAAAAAAAAAATGACCAGAATTGGACACAGAGGGGATTTAATCCGAGTAGATCTAATTCCAAAGGAAGGAATCTCTGTATGTGTGCAGTGTTATAAATAATCATGCCACATTCCAAGTCTCTTTTCCATATGTCTTGCTTCCTGTTTTGGTGGCTTCGGTTCTCTGGGGGAAAGTGGCTTGTTGATGTCAGCGGTCAGAGGAGAATCAGCTGACAAGAGAGCAACAGTAACTCAAACAACCATTGGTTACAACCAATGCACACAGAGGAGCATCGCTGTACAACACATCAGATGAGTTTCTGTATGTGTGCCTCTTCACATCACCACCGTATGGAGCATAAGCCTTGTCGGCTGGAAATGCGACTGGCCAATGGTGTTGGACTTATAAATCTAGAAACCCTCCGTGGCGTCTTTAAGACTTCTCTGTGGTACAAAAAGCTTCAGAATGCATGAGAGTGCTGATGTAGAGACTTCAGGTAAAAACACAATTTCATTGCCTGATCAAAATGTGTTTCTGTCTGAAATAATTATTTACACGTTTGAGCTGGGTTGTCCTCTAAAAACCTCAGTGATCATTTCTATCATTTTCAGGCTCTAAACTTAGAAACTGACAGTGGGAGAAGTCTCTGGAGAAAACACCAGATGTACACTTTGCAACGTTTCCACAAATCAAACCGTTTTGAACAGCATGAACGCTACATTTTTAACACAACACAATGACCAACAATGTGTGTGATGAATTGGAAGCACTAAAATTAAGTTGGAAGAACTGGAACAGGGGAGAACGGGATGCTAGACCCCCTCATGAGTCTCAAAATGAACTTAAACGTTTACTCATCTTATGTCTGGACATCCTCTATGACCTCTGGCAACCTTCTGGAAAACACAACAGCTTCAGAATTCATGTGCAGGGTGTTCTGGTGCAGAATCAACTGAGACTTTGGCCTTTTTAATGTGTCCTTTAAGATGAGAAAAGCTAAACCCTAACCCTAGCTAAACTAACCACTTGTTGCAACCAAGGGCTACGGCATAAGCTCACACCAGATGCCTTTCTGGTCAGCTAAGAATAAGAAACTGAAGCTGTAATTCACACGGGCTCACCAAAATTGGACAACAGAAGATTGAAGCCCTGAGCGGCGACGGCATTTAGCCATTCTGCCTTACATCAAAGGTCCAGGCAAGTCCACGCTGCAAAAAGGCATGGTGACTGAGTGGAAAGGTATTGGTCTGTTAGACCAAGTTGTATGGGTTCAATCCCCATCCATGTCTATGAGTGCTGCATTGAAATGGTGCATCTCTGCAACTGCAATGCAACATTTCAAGCGCATTCTTTAACTATTGACGTTGACTACCACCACATGAAAAGTGAGCACTTAAAACATGTTATTTGTGCCTTCTTTGATGCAAAGAAAGAGCGACCAACATTTTTGTCCCTTATGTGGCATGTTGGTCAGAGAAACTGAGACTTTAGATATAGCAACACCCTCAGACAATTGTAGATTCAGCCCAAGGAGAAAAGACACCCTTTTGAGGATGCTCGTGGTTTTTGTTGGACTGAGAAGACATTTAGTTTGAGAGTTGTAAAAGAGACCCTCTATATCCACTATAAATGACCATCATTGAACAGAGGTGGTGGGCATGGCAATCATCTATCAGTCACCAATAATGCAGTCTTGAGATCCCATCCTAGGTGACTCAACCCCCATATTAACCTTGAGTCATGTGACCTCATTAACTCGCATGATGGCTGGATGGGGCTATCATGTGAGCCACCTACCGAGTCCTGGTGATGGTAAGGACCCACGCTTTGCTTTACACCTTGGGTGAAGACTCACATGATTAATAGTGAGTCAGCAACCCTCAGGACCACCTCCAAGGCTCACTAGGAGGTACATACATGAGACTCTCCGTTGGTTGCTTTGGAACAAAAGTATGTGTTCCCTGGTCTAAATAGTCTAGAATGATGCTGCACCACTGGTAGGGTCAGAATTTGCTGTTAACAACATGAAAAGGTGGCGGTAGCCTGCTCAAAATCAAAGGTTCAGGCTGAACATCAAAAAAAACAAGGTGTGGTAGCCAAGTGGTAAGGCATTGGGCTCTTGAGCCAAATACTGTGGGTTCAATCCCCATCCATACCACAAGTATTGACTCGAGATGTCGCATGGTCTGTAACTGCAAGACATGTTACATCCCTGGGCACTACTTCTTGAAATCGCTATCCACCACTGCTCCAGAGACGTAAGCAGGAGTCTAGTTGTTTTCCCTCATAAAACTCACTTTAAACATCATTGTCAAGAGCAAATGTTTAAAGCCAGCTGACTTGTTGCGATTCAGAGAGTATTGTGGGCTCTTATGATGTAACATCACCAACGACTAACAATGTCATGAGATGTTAAAGCTAGAATTCTTGAAGACTAGAAGGGGAACTGAAAGACTGAAGGCTTTTGAACATGGTTTATTGACAGCTAAGAACAGGAAACCGAGGCCACAGTTTACACAGGCTCACCAAAGTTAGACAACAATTTCTGTAGTCTTATTTATGGGTAGCAAACATCTCTTTGACAAGTATCTGCCCTTTCATGACTTCTTGAGTGGTGTAGATCCAGGAATCTACAGGATGTGTGAGTGATAGAGTGAAGCAGCGCTCCAACAGGATGACACATAAAGCTCAGTTTACCTGACTTCTCTGGCAGAAAACTCCAGAAGAAAGTCTGAGTGGGCAGTAAATGGACGGCGCGTGCCACTCCTGGAGCTAGGCAAAGGCAGCTGTATTAACTATGTGAGCGGTGATGTTACCGACCGAGCGGCCAAGCAACAGTAATGACAGCAAAGATAGAAGAGATAGCACAGAGTTTAGGAATCGTGAAGACTGGAATTGGACACCGCAGTGATTTAATCCAAGTAGACCTCATTTCATAGTAAGGAATCTCTGTATCTAAGTAGGAAATCTCGGTATCTGTTCCCTTTGATAGCACGGTTTGAGCAGCGCCCTACCTCAGCTGATGTATGCATATTTGTAACGCAATAGAGTGTGGAGGCTAAGACCAAACAGAAGCAGTAACAAATGCTCATGCCAGGCATGGTGGCCAAGTGGTAAGGCGTTGGTCTTGTAGACCAAAAATCATGGGTTCAATCCCCATCCATGCCTTCAGCAACAACTTAAACTTATCCCAAATCTGTAATGTCTTATCCGCAACAGATGAGTTTCAGGCCCCATTTATACAAGCACACTTTCAGACGAAAGCTGCATCTTTGATTTGTTTTGACCGCCTGTTTACACAAGAATGTTGTGAAAATGGACGAAGAGCTTTAATTGTCACATACATGTAGTGAAATTCAGTCTCTGCATTTAACCCATCACACGTAGACAATGTAGCACACAGCACAGCAGGGGGCAGCTAGAAAGCACCCAGGGAGCAACCTGGGGGGGGGTTAGGGCCTTGCTCAGGAGCCTACAGTGATTCCAGCCTGGGGATTCAAACCTGGGTTCTCTCAGTGATGAAACTCCTTCTTCCCCTCTAGGCCACCAGTCCCGTAACGGGCTCAAGTGAGAGTGTATCACAGGGTTGTACAATTTAGAAAAGTGGCCAGCTGTTGCCTCTTGGTCCTACTTTCTTCCAAAAACTCATTTGAGGTTAACGAGCTAAAATAAGTATTTATGTATCAAGTTTTTATCGGTTAAGACCACAATCGTCACCACAAATTCAGGTTCCTTCTGCTGCAGCTCAACCCATTCCTGTATAGACAGCTGTTTTAACTCTCCCTCTTGAGAGTTCTAGATGTTTTGTAAGGCACAGTCTGAAATGTAACTAGATCCAAATCCATTCAGTGCACACCACTGCACAAACTGAACTTTCTGACCTCTCACTGTTTCGATGATTATTGTAAGTATGAAAGTATAAATGTATATGTACCGGCACGTCTCCTCTGTTTTTCCTGCAGCTGAGTTTTCAGCTGTTCAATGTCCTTCTTCAGTTTAGCGTTTTCCACCAGCAGCTTCTTCTGCTCTCTGACCGACGCCTGCAGGACTGAAACACAAAAAGACGAAGGTTTCATCTCACTCACAAGGGGCTGCATTAGATAGTGATACATAAGACTTAATCGTCCTTCATTTACAGAATTACAGTGTTTTTTCATTGGCTGAAGAATAACAAATGAATTCTGCTCTCTTGCGCAGTTCTGGTCTTACGAGCTTTCTCTCTGGTCAGCAGCGCGTGGGTTTTAAAGTACTCCATGATCTGCTCGCCATCCTCTGGATCCAGCTTCATGACAGCAGCTTCCAGACTGACAAAACAAATGGACAAACAGACGTGATTACTGTCACTGATCTGGAGGAGGTACAATGAAGCACCACCCACTCCCCACAGCAGTGATCTGGATAAGCCGGTCAGAAGATGGATGGTGTTTTAAAACATACCCCATGCAGCAATTGCGATATATGTAGTTGCCATTAGGACTTGGCCAGATGAGTGGACAGAAATACACTCACTATATGCAACACTGAGTCACTGAATTCACTCATGCTATGGTGTTGTTTTTCTGGGATTGACCTGAACTCCTTAAAGGGAATTTCTAATGCTTCGGCTTACCAAGACATCTTGGACAATTACATTTCCAGCTTTGTGAGAAGTTTGGAAAAGTGCTTTTGTATTTCTGTGACCGAGCCACAGTGCACAAAGAAAAGTCCATAAAGCCATGGGTGGATGAGTTTGGTGTAGAAAAACATAACTGGCCTACAAAGAGCCCTGACTGCAACCCCACCAAACACCTTTACGATAAACTAGAATGGATATGAACGGATGAATGGGAAAAAATCCCCACACAGCTTGCAGAAAGCCTTCACACAAAAGCAGCTGCCACTAAAAGTTGGTGTGGTGGCCAAGTGGAAAGGCAGCGGCCTTATGAAACCACAAGTCATGGGTTCAATGCATGATCCAGGCAGTAAATGGATAAAATCTACCACTACTTGTGACCTCACAAGCCAAGATCGGTACCTTTGGCCAGACCTGTTTGGAGCTAACGTTGGTGGATGATAACAAAGTTAACACAATGTTAATACAGGGCATGTGGCCAAGTGCTAAGGCAGGCAGAGACAATTCCCTAAAGCAGAATAGAAAGGAATACGCGCATAGTGGGAGCATTTCAAACATGTGTTTATTCTAACTGGGCCTTGGTTGCGCAGGTAAGAACTTTATGAGTGTGGAAGTTGTGACAGCAGCACAGCTGTTATAACATATTTATAGATTTAGGGATGTCATAAAAGCTCGTTGAGGTGTCATTTGTAGTTCGATAGTTTTTTTCCCTTTGGGCTGCAGGGAATCAAGACAATCAAAACCAAAAAATCAAACAAGAGATGATGTCACCCACACGCTGATGAAGTGTTTATATTGATGATATCTTACAGGAGAGGCAGTGAGGGACTTGTCTTTGCCTTTGGGTAGCACGAGAGCACAGTGCCAAATGCCAGAGTTAATCAACGACAGGAAGTTTGTTTGTTTCAAAACTCGTGTATTTGGTGCTGGAAGAGAAACAAGCTAAGTTCACTAAGAATTCCACTTTAATTGAGACTGATACCAAAACATTTTGGACAATTTCATGTTCCCAAGTCTGTGGGAACAATTTAGGAATGGCCCCTTCCTGTTCCAACATGACTGCACACCAGTGCACAGAGCAGGTTCAGTCCTGACCTCAACCTCAAGAGGACACCTTTGGGACGAATTAAAACGCTCTTCTTAAAGGATGGTCAAAAATTCCAATAAACCTACTCCCAAACTTTGTGGAAAGCCTTCCCAGAAAAATTTAAGCTGTTATAGCTGCAACGAGTGGGCCGACATCACATTAAACCCTCTGGATTAAGAGTGGGATGTCACTCAAGTTCATATGTGTGTGAAATCAGATGAGAAAATACGTTTGGCAATATAGTGTTGTTTTAATTTAATAACCACAAACGGTTTGGATATGCAGTGGGTTGAAAGTCTGTAGCATGTATTTGTTTTTTTCAGAGTTTAATGGCCTTTGGGATTTTAATGTGTAGATTTTCAGTGGGAAATCTTAAGAGAAGAGCCAGTGGCATATAAAAAAATATAACCTGCAAAATCTGGTGTTGATGCCTGCTCTGGTTTCTCGCCGAATGAAGCCGTACGGCAGAGCTTCAGCTGAAGCAAAAATGCCAGAAAAGTGCTGAGAGCCTGATGACAGATGAGCAGTTAGGCTGAGCGTCACAGCAGCTACAACATGAAAGCATAGAAAGAGCTGCCACAAAGGTTTACACAGATGCTATCTGCGCTGAAGAAACAGTTCGGTGAAGGCAGAATTTTTGCATGAAGATAAATGCAAAACGTCCGATGGATCTCTGTTAATCTGCCTTTACATACATAAACACACTGGTTATCTCTGTGGCATTACAGCAAAAATCCCCTTTAACTGTTATTGTTATGGTAAGGGATTATGAAGCCCGTAAGAACAAACATGTTGGCAATGAAAGCCTTTGTTAAGCTGGTTAATCATGATGTTACTGATAAGAGTCAGCTGACATTTGGGCTTGTGGAAAGGTGCTATAATAACGTTTGCATTAGAGTCAGGGGCAGTTCTTCTGCTTCTTCTGTGTGTATTTGGTCACCATTTGTAGCCAATCAGCAACATCCACGCATGAAAAAATGAAGCCAAACACTGAAGTAACTAAAACTGAATTGAAACTGTTAAAATGTCCAACTTTAATAATAAAAAGAATCAACAAGGTAGCAAGCAAAATGCTAAAGATGAAGCAGTTTCACGGACGCTGCGTCAGTTCATGGTCGTGGCTTCGTGTTGGGTTTATTGGCGCTGCGCCACCATTGATTCCACCTTCGCTGCACCCGCTGTGAAAACTTAAAGCTTGTGGTGTGAAAAAACGGTCAATAAGAAGATCAAAGCCAGGTGACTGAACATCGATCATCTCTTTGTGCACGAGCTGTTGGTGCACAGTGAGTCCTGGTCTTCACGCAGCAGCGTAATGCTGCCCATCTCAGCCTACAAGTTTCACTTCTTAGTTCAATTAAAAAAAAACAAAAAAAAACAGCCAAAGAAGTTAAACTTGCCAGAGTCCATCTGCTTACACATTTGTGGGATGGACCAAAACAAATCTCGTCCATGGAGCCCCCACGCCATGACTGACAGCAACCCAAAGGATACGCCTACACAACAGCACCACCCAGAGATCCTGTGTCCACCTCCTGATGGGTCAGAGCTGTTTTGGAGGCACAAAGAGGACCTAAACAATATCAGGATAGAAGTACTAAAATCACACTGAAGTCTAAAAGTGGGAAAAGTCCCCAGATAACCTCACAGCAGACTGAGCGACTGAAACTGCAAGACAACAATTAATGCCCGTAAACACAAATAGATTCAATAGAATCAAGCTCACGACCACCAAATGCACACATGCACACACACACAGACTCACACACACTCACACGTGAGACCGCTGATATTTAAAACTGAGCATTAATGAAATAACAGAGACCAAAACAACAACACACTTCTGCATCATTCAAAGAGGAAAAAGGCAAAAGTCATGGAAAAGGTGATCGTGTTGATGAGCAGTAAAACAATGACGAGGTTTTAACTGCCTGAAGACAGTTTGTGGGACTTTTTGTGTTCCCAGTTAAAAGAAAAAAAGTTAAACAAATTTAAGAATCCGTAACGACGTCACAAGTAGAACAATTTCAAGTTGTGTGCAGGTGAAAACACGTAAAGTTCATCCACACCATCAAAAACAGATTATATACATGCAGGTTCAAACTCCGCATTTCCATTCAAGCATCCACGTTGGTCACCTCCCGCCGAGCAGAGGAGCGCGGCGATCTCGGCCACTCGTACCTGGGGTGGAACAGGTTGTCGGCGTTGTCCATGTCGTCTGTCAGCCGGCCACTCAGACACAGAAAGCTCACAGAGCGTGTTCGCCTCTGATATGCTGCGTGTCAGCTGTCAGCTTCCATCTCTAGCTGGAGGTGAAAGGTCAAACACCTCCCCATTTAAATCCCTCAATGGGACTCTGAAGAGTGGAAGGCACATCGGCTCGAGTACCGTACGGGTTTCAGATACTTTACAGTGGGTGTTTTCATTTTCTGATGCTTTATGCATTTATTAGACACTGACTAGTTACTTTGTAGATTATGATTCATAAAATGTACATTTAAAATGAATTCAAGTAAACATTTAAAAAAAGCAAAGAACTACTTCATGAAATGTTGAAATGTGCTGATATTTTTGGTGGTGTTGGCCTGCCTGTGTTTGCAGGATTAACTCAGAAAATCATGAACAGATTTGGACGAACGTCTCTGGAGTTGTCGCCGGTGGGAACAGTTGATTGAACTTTGGTGGTGATCTGGATCCAGGGTTTTGTAAAAGGACTCTTTGCCGCTGTGAGAACAGGATACTATTCACATATTTGTGCCTGAACTGTGAGTCCTCTAAAAGAATTGAGGTGCAACACGAGCACAAGTTCGGTCACGTAAAGTTTGCTCATGATCGAAGGAGTCCAGATCTATTGACCCAGAATGCTGAAAATGATTTATGATGGAGTGAGACAACATCGGGTGGTATCGACTCGGAGCTGGATGGATGGATCGAAGGAGTCGCTGTGCATTTATGCTGAGAGGATCTGAGTCAGGGAATTTGGGTTTCCAGTAGACCGTCTGCTCTCTCTGGTGGGGAAATCTGGTACTCCTTACTGTTTGTAGAGAGATTTACATGCAGTGCAGCACTTTGGCTTGGAGTTTAAATGTGTTTAATAAATGAAAAAGACTTGATGGAATACTTTAATCAATTCACAAAATCAAATTAAGCTTTTTGTACATTAATTCAACTGTTTGCCTGTTTTGTCTGTTTCTTTTGGAGGATGAGACCTGCCTCACTTTATAATGATTTACTTTTGCTGCAGTCCATTTAAGTAAGGTTTTAGCCACTGCTGCCCAAAATAAGCAGCAATTGTAATTATCAATATCATATTTTATGTTTCAGTAATGGTTGATCCACCAGTCTTTAATCAAAGCAATCTTTTAAAGGCTAAAATAGAATTACTGATGTTATGCATGAATTTTCAAAATGTTTTACACAAAACCCCCAGAAAAAATTGAGAAAAACATTATCATTATTATTATTATTATTATTATTATGCCAAATTTCAGTTATTTACTTGCTTTTGTGAGCTGAAAAGATTAGTTTTGCTCTATTATTTTATGAATTCTCACTGAAATCCCGTGTTGCAAATTATGCTATAAAAATGTGAATTCAGTTTATATGCCTAATAAATATCTAAACACGTTTTTGACAGATTCGTAAAATCTTTGCGGGTTTTTTTGTTTGTTTGTGTTTATGACAGGTGGTCTCAAAAATTTGTTCTATATTTTATTAACGAAATTAACTTTGTTCCCATCCTTTGAAATATAGCTTATTTTACCTGCGTACTTTAATCACAACCTTTAACATTAAATAAAATAACTCAGTAAGTTTAAATGTGTTTGTTTTTCTGACGTGAATATGAGACTTCCTTCCCTTTGCCTGCCTAGCTTAGATAATACTGCATACCTGAGATAATACTGCATACCTGAGATATTACTGTATACCTGAGATAGAGATTACATCATTTATTATGAACGCTCCTTTTATTTATTACCTAATTAGGACACAAAAGTAATTCATTGCCACCCACCACTCCCTTCCCCTCTTATGATCACAACTTTTATTCGGTCAAGCTACAAATCCGGAATGCTAAGTTTTTGGGGGTTTTTTTTTCCAGGTAAATCAGGCTTCCGTACCTCCGTCTCTACATTTGACGGAAAGTCCCGAGAGAAACCGATGACTCTCGGCCGGTTTCGAGGTTATTCGGCGTGCGGGTCCGGAAGCAGCTTGACCATATTTGGAGTAACAACAAGCAAGGCGTGTACCTCCGTGTGAGTTACCCGGGAGGTGGAGGAAGAGGAGAAGAAGAAGGAGGAGGAGAAGAAGAAGGAGAGGGAAAAGTGTGAGCTTGCGTGGAGAAGTAAAGTCAGCGTGCGAGTCAGAGCGGTGAGTTTGCCCTTATCTGTCTTCACGCACATAAACGGCAGTTTGTTTGAGGCTTTTTAACCTGTTTTAGACTTTAAAAGAAGCAGAAACGCGCGCGCAGCCTCCGACAGGTGTGTTCCTGTTTTCCTGGTTAAAATGAAGGACGCTCGCGCGCTTCCCAAAGCCGTGAAGGCAAACTGCGACTTTAGTGTTAAATCACCGGAAGTTGTTTTCTTTAAATGTTTTTGCGTGAATTGTTTTTTTTTTTTAATCTTCTCGTCGTGGGTTTCAAACACCTTTTATATTAATTGATTTATCAGCTAATCGGTGACCGGTTGTTTTCGCTGGTCAAACCGAATCAGTCAGTTCAGAACTTTTCTTTACCAAAGTTTTTAAAAATTAGTTACTTCTTGTTGCTTTTGTGCTACAACGATTGGCTGGTCAATTAACAGATGTTATTAATGAGCTAATACGTCATTAATTAGTAGAAAGGTTATTAAAGTTCACGGCTGTCGGCTTTGGCTGTTTTGTTTTGGCTTTTTTTATTCCTTCATTTGATTCCTTAATCCATCACTAACACTTGGACTGCTTTTAGTATAATTTAATTGGGAGGGCTTCTAGCTTACTATGGTGAAAAGTTACAAGCTTTATTCTTTGTAATAGTCCATTCATCGGCCACTTCATTGGGTACACCTTGCTTAAACAAGGAGCTGGAAACATTCCTCAGAGATGCTGCTCCATGTTGGCATCACAGCGTCACATAGTTGTTGCAGAACTGTTGGCTGCATCCGTAACGCTCCCGTCCCACCACATCCCAGTGGTGCTCTGCTGCACCAACTGGTACGTTCAAGAACGTTCAAGAAGTTTGAGATGATCTGAGCTTTTGTGACACGATGTTACCCTGTGCAGGGATGGACATGATCGGCACCAACACTTAGGAAGGCTGTGGCGTTCAAATGATGCTCAGTTGGTACTGAGGGGGTCAAAGTGTGCCAAGAACACTGTTACACCACCGGCCACAGCCTAAAATGGTTGATGCATTCAGGATGGATCTGTGCTTTCATGTTACTGCCAAAGTGGGACCATGTGAATGTTGCAACGTCTGTTTTCTGTTCTTTATGCTGCTGCAGCCTGTCTGCCTCAGGTGTGATATGCATTCAGAGAGGCTCTTCTGTATACCTTAATTTAACCTTAGTTTGCCTTCCTGTCAGCTTGTAGTCTGGCTATTTCCCTCTGACCTCAGCAAGGCATCTTTGCCCAGAGAATTGACGTTCACTGGATATTTTCCCTTATTCGGACCATTCTCTGTAAACCCTAGAGATGTCTGTGTGGGTAAAACCCAGCAAGTTTCTGAAATACTTAAACGTTGGCTCACTTACATCTGAATAAATCTGTAGGTTGTGATGGAATTTACTCTCCATAAAATACAACAGTAAATGGACCAAACAAATCCTTCCTTACTATCTCCGTGAGATCAGCTGGGCCGTTTGCAGCAGTGTAAAACTCGCCTGTCCTGCGCCGGTGAATCAGCTCTAATTTGGCGAAATTGAATTCTCATGTTTGTAACTCGATTAGACTTCATTTCTGCTGCTCTGTAAACAGGATGTGACTCAGGAGCCGAGCAGAGGCCGTTTGACTGCCGGTCCTGGGCAGAAAGTGGCGTTTTTGACACGGCGACGCTAAAATGCCCCCAAACAGCAAATACAGGTTTGTTCAGTGAAGCGCTCCTAAATGCAACTTTTTACATGTGTTGCTGGAATGCAGGAGATTCCTGGCAGCATATTTATTTAAGAACAGCGTAACGTCTGAAATAATAAGACCTTGACTTATTTTTCTGGTTAACAGTTTTTTCCTTTAGCACTTTTGGCCCCATTAAATGCAACCTTAAATGACTCAAGGAAACTGTGAGGTATGTGCAGCTAGTCCACTTTCCATTTAAACGATGCTGCTCTTACTACTCTGCGCCACAAAAACTAATCAGTTTTGTGTTATTCTTACTTTATTAATGTCCAGCAGCAGTCATCAGTTCAAAGATGTTTCAACGACACCGGCCGCTAACTGAGGCCGCAGACCTGAGAGATGGCAGAAGAAACTATTAGTGGCAAATATAACTTAGATGACTGTTTATGGTGGTTGGGCTTCAATTTTATTCAGTCATAATGTGTTTTATTTATCTGTTCTACTTCATTTATTTTTATATTTTATTATAGTGTTGTAACACAGGATAATAGGACAAACTTAAAGGTAGTTTTGTGCTTTTCCGGCAGCGTGTTTACACAACAAGCTTAAAACCAGTCATAGTAGAGTTAGGTTTATTCCTCAGAGTGAAGCAGCTACGAGCTGCTTATTTTCATAAAGAATATTTGCTTGAATAATGCAGTCAGACGAGTCTGCGCTTCACAGACTCACACACGGGTGACGTCAAGAGATTCACTGCTGTGTGAAGTGTTGTTGGAGAGGCGACAGGCTCAGGAAGTATTTAACAGCAGACAGAGACTCGCAGTTTAAGTCGAGCTGCAGGGGTCTGCAGGCTGCGTGCACGATTACAGCCCCACTGTAGCTTTACGAGTGCACATTTTATTTCAGAAATAATGGAAATAGATCCTTGTGATTTAAAATAAGATGTAAATCACCGGCAAAATATCCAAAAGTGAGTACTTCAATTCAGATTTATGAAATATTTAGTGTTACATCCTGTCTCAGTTTTCATATCTTTGAACAGAAGTTGAAAAGGTTGCATTTTGTTACTTTTTACAATAAATCTAGCTTCTGAAGGAGGAAAGATGTTTGTAGTTTACTGATCCTGAGGGTGAAGTCCCACGGGGCGGTGTGCTGTCAGAGTGCAGCTTTGTGTGTTTATGTGGGCGTATCTGCTTTACAGGGAGTGCCGCCCTCAGGTTACTAAAGGACACGTTCTCAAGAATCAAGTGTGCGCTTCCTGGTGTGAGTGTGTATATGCCTATATTACTAACACTGTGGGGACAAAGGTCTGTCCGCAGTCATTAGGTGAGGGCTTAACATCCTAAGAGGAACCAGAACGAGTCCCTGGACCACGTGACTCTGAATTGGATCAGCAGCAACAGCAGAAGATGGATGAATGGATGGTAAAGACCTGGTTTTAGGGGGTTTGCAAGTGTGTCCACTTGTGTTACCAGCACTGAGAGGACATGAGTCTGTTGTTACATTTATGTTGTGGGGACTTTTTTTTTTTTACACAAGTGGATTTAAGGATGAATCTGTACTTCTGTCTTGAATCCATGTAAAGCCACTACACAAGCAGCCAATGCTGTAACCAGCCTGTGTATGTGCTTGTGTTGCAATGACATGCAGTTACTGGGGTGACTCTAAATTGCCCATAGGTGTGAATGGTTGCCTGTCTCTCTGTGTTGGCCCTGCGACAGGCTGGCGACCTGTATGGGGTGTACCCTGCCTCTCGCCCTATGACAAAAAGAATCAGAGAGAGCGAGGGAGAGAGGTCATTGACCCAGCTGAACTCGCAGAGATAAGAGATGGAGATTAGAGATGGAGAGTTGCAGCACAGAATGCAGGTGACCACGCTCACCCTGCGGGTGGACCATAACGCCTGGTGAATGAAAGGAGGGCTCTTCAAAAGAAGCCTTTTCCCTGGAGTCAGTGCTTAAAGTTTGCCTTTGCATTCAATTTGTTTTCATTCATTTCTTTCTTTCTTTCTTTTTTTTTTTCAGGTTGTTCCTTACCTGCCATCTCTGTGACCTCACTGCAGCTCACTTTGTTGCTCTTTTGTTGGTAACGCCTGCCTGAGCAGACCGAAGAGCTCCACTGCTGCTAATATTCAGACTTACTGATTAGTGACACTGAAGCTCACTCTTGTGAGTGATCGAAAAACTCCAAAATTTTTCATATAGATCAAAAAACTATTGATCAGAGACTTCGATGGCGGCATCAGAACTGATCCAGGAAGATGATGATAGTTGCATACAAGTGATTTCAACGGATCCCCCTTCACCTCCTCCATCTACAAAGGTGGCCAATCATAACCCGACCCACCACACCTCTCTGGCACCCTGTGCTGAGGACATTCTTGATGGTGATAGCAAAGGCAAATGCCAGCGCAGAAAAATCACTGACCTCCTGAAAGAGAATCAGCTGATAAACTCGCTGTGCAACAAGATACGGCAACACTGCGACTACAACAAGATCGCCAAGGAGTCGGACGACCCCCTCCCTAAAGAGTGGTGGAAAACAGGCGTGTCCTTTATCTACGCTGCCGCCATCCTTGTCTTCAATGCTATTGTCATTACTATGGTCCACGAGAGGGTGCCAGACAAGTCTGTGAGCCCACCGCTTCCTGATAAGTTTTTCGACTACATTGACCGAGTGCCCTGGGCCTTCAAAGCAACAGAGATCTGTGGCTTGGGTCTGTGTGCATTGTGGATGGTCCAGTGGCTCGCACTCAAACACAGGTAATACCACCAACAGCTCTTTCTGCACACGAAATGTGCAGGGCTAACATTACATCTGTTTGCTTCTCTCCTCCTCAACAGTATTTTTATTCAAGTAAATTCACAGTAACCTTTTTTTCTACCTGCATACTTGTTTTTGATGTCAAGTGTATGAGCATGAAATAGTGACCCAAATACTGCCCATTAAGACTCAACCTGCAAACCAGACTTTACTTTCAGCTGGTTTCTCTTGACTGCTAAGGTCTCAATTTTATAACATCATCTGGCAAAATTTGTGCTCACATTAGTTAAAGTCTTGGCTCTTTTGAGATTTTTTGGCTGTATTCACATATAAAATCACCAGAAAAATTGAAGTCACGTGAGGCTACACTTAGGTTTTATAGTCGACAGTTCTTCAGAGCACTATAACAGGTAGCTATTACCCACTAACTTTCTAGGAGGGGAAATGTGCTAAAACAGTATTTCACACTGGGTGAAAGGTGCCGATGTACAACTGTGTTTTTAACTTTGAAGGATGCAAACCTATTCTATTAGCCCTCCAAAATAAAATAAGCCGGAATAGAGTTCAGTTCACCAGATGCCAGATGAAAATATTTTTTAGTTTTTTTTTATTATTATTCAATTCAATTTTATTTATCTAGCACCAAATCACAATAGTTGCCTCAAGGTGCTTTATATTGTAAGGTAAAGACCCTACAATAATATAGAAAAAAACCCAGCAGTCAAAACGACCCCCTATGACCAAGCACTTGGGGACAGTGGGAAGGAAAAACTCCATTTTAACAGGAAGAAACCTCCAGCAGAACCAAGCTCAGGGAGGGGCAGTCGACCGGTTGAAGATAGGGAGACAAGACAAAAGACACACTGTGGAAGAGATTAATAATAACAAATGATTAAATGCAGCGTGGTATATAAACGGAGTAAAAAGAGGTGTCTTAGTGGTGAAAGCCTGCGGCCACATTGATTTGCTGCGTTGTGGTGCGGGCAGCGCAGGTTCGAGTCCCGGCCTGTTGCCAATTTGCCTGCATGTCTTCCCTGCCTGCATATCTTCCTGTCTCCCTCCACTGTAAGTGAAAGCCACTGTGGCCAAAAATTGCAGCATAACTAAGGGATGGCTCAGATCACCTGATCCAGCCCTAACTATAAGCTCTATCAAAAAGGAAAGTTTTAAGCCTAATCTTAAAAATAGAGAGGGTGTCTGTCTCCCGAATCCAAACTGGGAGCTGGTTTCACAGAAGAGGGGCCTGAAAGCTGAAGGCTCTGCCTCCCATTCTACTCTTAAGTA
>VUQK01015628.1:0-13860 GCA_015106715.1 Bujurquina vittata
TATGTTTTCAAGTTGAAAACAGAGAAACTGCAACCTTTCCTAATGCTGCACACACACACACACACACACACACACCCACACACACACACACACACACACACACACACACACACCCACACACACACACGCACATCCACACACGCACACCCACACACAATAAAATGGAGTCGGTCAGAAAATGTTATTTGTTGTCTCAATTTAAATTCATTCATTCACTCATTCACTGATTTTCCAAACAAAATTAGTCTGACTAAAGTAGAACTTCTCAACTATGTGCAAGTTTAATCTAAACTCTTAATCCACATTTATGCAGACAGCATCCAGTTAGGGAATTATTATATTTTATTCAGTCACAGAAAATAAATTGAAGTTTTGAGAATCCTAAAGAAATCGTGTTGTTCAAGCTTAGAATTTACAAACCAGTCCATGAAACATCATGGCACATTAAATAGCTGTGGAGACATTTCACTCTAAAATGTCAACCTGCTGGTAACTCTACAGCGGGAGTCAGAAACGTCAATGAGCTTGGGACAAATCTGATTGGTCCCCAATTACTCCTGCAGCAGAACAATAACAAACCCAAACGTAAAGCCAGAGTTCAAAAAGAAACAGACGGTTTTGCACCCACAAAGCCAAGATCACAGCCTCATGGAGTCTGTGAGTGCCTAAATTCAAAGCATTCTTGGAAAAAACAGTCGCTTGCATAATTTTAACTGTAAAGAGAAAGCAATCTCCCAGTAACCAGCACTTCTAACTCTTCTATAGCTATTAAAGCTATTCATCACCCACTTTCTCACAAAAGAACTACTCTGAAAGCTTAAGAGCCCAGTGACCTCAGGCTGGACAGCAGATGTACACTATACTGCCAAAAGCATTGGCTCGTCTGCCTTCACACACATGTTAACTTGAGTGACATCCCATTCTTAATCCACAGGGTTTAATATGAAGCTTAGTTCAATAAAGTTCAATAAGAAAGGCCTGTATTCACTTCTCTGTCTGCTTTCCTCTGTATTGTGCTGCAAGTTCATTCTTCACATCACTTCTTGACATCATTGCTCGAGTCCAATCATCTTTCTGCCCGCGTACTTCAAGCCACTCAGGCTCCATGCATACTTTAAATCTCACTGCTTACCCATCATTCTTCCTAAATTAACCGATTTCTGTATATCAATAAATAATGTTCAACCTTTCACAATGATCTCTCCTTGTTGACATTATGTCAGCCCACCCTTTGCAGCTAAAACAGCTTTAATTCCTCTGGGGAGGCTTTCCACAGGTTTAGGAGTGTTTATGGAATTTTAGACCATTCTTCCTGAAGCACATTTGTGAGGTCACACACTGATGTTGGAGAGAAGGCCTGGCTCACAGTATCTGCTTTAATTCATCCCAAAGGTGTCCTATCAGGTGGAGGTCAGGACTGTGCAAGGCCAGTCAAGTTCTTCCACATCAAACTAATTCATCAATGTTTTTATGGACTTTGCTTTGTGCACTGGTGTGCAGTCATGCTGGAACAGGAAGTGGCCATTCCCAAACATGAAGTTACCCAAAATGTCTTGGTATGCTGAAGCATTAAGTTGTTCCTTTCACTGGAACTGAGGGACTGAGCCCAACTCCTGAAAAACAATCTCCACACCCCCCGTGCCCCTGCACCAAAATTTACAATTTATAGAAGCAGTCTGCATGCCTGGGTGCTTGGTTTTATACACCCGTGGCCATTAAAATGATTGGAACACCTAGGCAATATAGTGGATTTAGAAATGGAAGAGAAGCACACCAACACACTCAAGCATCAACAAATGAGAAAAATAGCAATCTTTTTGTGTTTATACTATTGCATCATGCGTTTGCTGTTTTTCAGACACCTGCTTTACTCTGCACGAAGAAATGGAAACTAAGCAGGATTTCTCCTCCGTGGATAATTAGCTTCCACACACACGCAAACACACACCCCTCAGGCCAGTAACCCCTTTGACGTCCGATTACACCTCCTGCTAGAGATCATCTAGAGACAGGAGAGTGGAAATTGGGTAAATAACTAGACTTTTTTTTTCTCTCTCTACTCATCATCCAACTCCCATTTTCTCCTCTATCTCGCTCTATCTTTTATTTCTCCCCCATTTTTTCTCGTCGCTGTTTTCTTCAGCCCGTGAAAAATTTCAATTTCTACCTGATCAGCTGCAAAATTGAGTGGATCTGCAGGCACACATGCACACAAGGAAGCACACATGGACACATAGCTGAGAATAACATCTATTTGTCATTACCTGTCTGTGACAATGCCAATGGAGAATGACACACTGATACAGTCACACTCACTGTCCATTAAATGTGAATCAATCCATAGATGAGTCGATCTTGGAGAGATAATGATTCAGACCGTGTGTTCTACAGCAGACTGCGTTTCCATCTACTTGTTTCAGTGACTGTCCCTGACACTCTTTATGTTAGACCCCTTCCACCACCTTTAATCATATACAAATGTTTACATTTCCTTTTATTTGTAGTCGGTTTCCTGTTGTCGTTACCACAGATTCAGACACCTTCATTGCTTTTGTCCCCAGAGTGATTGTCAAAGACCTCTGTGGCTTTGTTTTCCAAAAATACAGTATTTCAGAATGTGGCTCTTTGTTTTGCCAAAGATGAGATGATGAGGTCACAGTGGGAGGCTTCAAAGAGTGTGTCATATTGCTTTCAGGAGAACTGATAAATGGATAAATGACTAAGAAGCCCCTCTAGATTTAGAAGTGCAGACATCTCATTAGAAGACGGCAGCTTGTTTCTTCTGTTACGCTAATTGGACACGGGTGTACGTGCTCGACTGCTGGATCACCAGCCCCGGTGAATACATGCAGTATAATGTACTGCAAGACGGGAAAGTTGCATCATATACTGTATATGATGCAACTTTCCCCTCTTGCCGTTACAAGGTGAGTACAATTGTGAGGAGGGTCCTACATATTAGATTATGTCCTGTTCAGGCTTGCCATCAATAACAGGCTCTTGCATTGCCAGATTTTGTTAATATTGGCTCATTAAGTCACGACAGTTTCCATGCATGTCCAACACTAGAACACTGAGACTAGTTCTAAACAGAACATAGTTGTGTGGGAGTCTGCAACGAGCCCTCTGACTTAAGTAGCCATGCACAGTGTCCTCCATAATGTTTGGGACAAAAACACAATTTATGCGCTTTTGCCTCTGTACACCACCACAGGGGATTGTAACTCAAACAATATGTGATTGAAGTGAAGACCTTTGGCTTTAATACAAATATTTTGCATGAGCTTTTTAAGAATTACAGTTATTTTTATACACAGTCCCTCATTTTCAGGGGTTCAAAATTAATGGGACAAACTAACATGAATTTAAAGATTGTTTTTTGATGTCTGCCTGAAATCTAGAACCCAAAACATCACCAAATGTTCAGTTGGTGGTTGTTTGTGGGTGCTTTCCTGCTGCATTCTGTTTTGTATTTAATAGTGGAAAAGCTGCTCTGTTGGGTTGAGATCAGCTGATTGACTTGGCCAATAAAAAAGATCCATTTCTTTGCCTTGAGAAACTCTTGGGTCGCTTCTGCAGTATTCTTTGGGTCAGTATCCATTTGCATTGTGAAGTACTGTATTTGGCTGCACCTAGGCAGAGAGTATAGCTCTGTGCACTTCACAATCCATCCTGCTGCTTCTATTAGCAGTCGCTTCATCAATAAACACATTGACTCCACCACGTTTGGCAAATGATGTGGTTTGCTTTGGCTCACCAGCTGTTTCTTTCCTTCTCCATAATTGTCTCTTCCCATCATTCTGGTCCAGGTTGATCTTGGTTTCATCTGTCAAAGGAGTTTTTTAAGAACTGTGCAGGCTCATTCAGATGTTTTCTGGCATACTCCGATGTGACTTTCCTGTTCTTGAGTGTAACCAGTGTTTAACACCTTTGGAACCCTAAACCCTCGGTATTTCCATTCATGAAGGTGTCTCTGGATTGTAGACTTAAAGAGCATTTTTGCACAAGTTGATTCCCAACTATTAGCTGAAAACTTGACATATCTTGGCATGTATGTCCTTAAACATTTGAGGAAACTGGACTAATGGAGCACAAAAGATGAAATGGCAGTTTTAAAATCTATCTATAGCAGATGAACGGGATCTGAAAGTCATGTCCTTAACAAATAGGAAAAAGTCCAGCAAAGACCTGATGCAGGACCAGATACTTTTCACTGAAGCCTCATCAGAAATGGTCTCAGTGGGAGGGCGGCTATCAAGAAGCCATTCTTAAGGAAAAGAAACATGACGAAAATGCTGGGATATGACCATTACACAAGAAGTGGACTTCAACAGGTCTTCTGCTTTATCAGTTATATCAACATAATGTACGTATTTTTTTCTAAAAGGACTGAAACTATATACAGCAAGTTGAAATCGTGGATTTCTGGATGCTTTTCCATTATTTTTGGACAAGTCTGACAAAAGTTTGATCTTTTTTGAAAGAAATGCCTGCCTATAATTGCAATTTACTCAAACAAATCCCAGATAAAATTAACAGCTGGTAATTTTTAAAAAAGTAATTTCATGCCTTCACTTACACTTACAAAGACATAAAATGGGTTTCAAAAGTTACAGATTAGGTGCCAGTGACGACAATCTAGAAAATATTTGGGCAACCGTCAGATGATCGTTTATCTCTGTGTCTTGTTTGAAAAATAGTTTTAAAATTGAAGATGTTGATGTTGAAGGCATAGCGTCACTATCTGGGGTGTGTATGTAAGTGTGTGTGTGTGTGGTGGCGGTGGTGGGGGGGCATAAAGGGGACAAGAAAGCTCAGAAAATTGTTGTTTATATTCTATTGCTGGGCATTCAGTACAGTCATAGAAGTCTGTGTCTGGGGTGAATGGCTGTCTGATCGCAACCGTTTCATAACCACAATCAGCTGTTATCAAATATCACATCCTTGCTTTTTTTGCAGCAATATGTCTTACTTTGTAACAGAAGTTCCAACTGGTGGAAACAATGTCAACATCGGCTCATCTACAGCGCAGTTTTTGCCGGCACACTGAGGAAATAACATCAATCTTCCAGCCAAATTTGCTGGGAACCTCCTTAGACAGCAACAGATGTCTAATTTAAAGCTTTGACATCTAAACTCTCATATTCTTTTTGCAGCCTTCAGAAATGTCTTGTTAAGTCTATGAGTCCTAAGAGTCTGGCATGGAATTTAAAAAGATCTCAAAATCATTTGAAATACGTCATTTCTGTATAACAGTCAGCCCAAGAGCGGACTGTTTGATGTGAAAGAAGTCTTCGATAAGCCCACAATTCATTACATCATCTACAGGCAACTATTGCAACAGTTGGTGTCAAAGGAGAGCGATTTCACAAATCTGAACAGCATGGGATTCATGTCCAAAAAAATAAAAAATTTAATAAAAAAATCACATCCATGTTGGTGGAAATGTCATAGTTTGGAGATACTTTGCTCCCTCGGAGACTGGGAAGCCTAAAGTCATAGATTTAACTATGGATTCCTTATCGTGCACTTTGAAGGTAATGTGAGGCCATCTGTCCAAAGTTTGAATTTGAACTAGAGAGGGACTTTTCAATAGGATGACGATCCTAAGCAAACTTTAAAATCCACTAAGGACCACCAAGCTTAGAAGAAAGAAATGGAGGGCTATGGAGTGTTTTAGTTTAAAAAGGCTTAGATTTGAATCCTTTTGAAATGATAGGGGTCCTGAAATGGGCAGGACATGTAAGGAAACCCCTGAACATCTTTCAACACAGGGAATTTAGCCAAGCCAGTGTCAGATTGTTGCACAGTTATACAAAATGCTGACAAGAAATAATGTCTGTTACAGGAAAAAATGCCATTTTCTGATGGCAAGACAGCAGACACTTAGTGTTGGATTTTTTATTTTCCCCTGGGGGGGTTTCCTCCAGGTGCTGAGGCTTCGTCCCAGAGTCCAAAGACATGAATTTTTGCACTGGTGGACACTCGTGATACTAAATTGACCTTGGATATGAAACAGATAAATTTCTGTAAAGAAGGCATGAATATATGGTTTAATGTGCAGTCTAAATCACTTTGAATCATCAGGAAGACTAGAAAAGGCCTGTAAATGCAGGGAAATCACACTATTTCACAGAAATATTAACCCACTACTGCACAGTGGGGTCCTCAAGAAATCTTTGTGTTTGTGTGTTTGTGTGTGTGAGTGTGTGTTTGTGTGCATGCACACGTGTATGTTTAATGACTGCAGTCAACTAAATTGGTAAAAAAAACATATCAAAGAACAGTTCAGTAAGGTTTGGGAGTCACTAGTAAGTAGGCTACTATACTACCACTTTTACTACTTTTAGCACATTTTGACAGCAGAAAAAATAAAGAAAAGATCATTACATGGATGAAGAGAGCAGGATTGGCAGGTTAGGGAAATCCCTTCTGACAGTGAGAACAGCGGGACTGATAACAATGAATTGGAGATGGAAATAAAAAAGAATCTACAAAGAGCAAAAATGATGGACACTTATCTACACTCAGCTTAATTGGTAATTCTACTAACCAGAAGATGCCTGTCCATTCTCTGACAACATTACAGCGTAATATCTTCCTGTTACATCCCCCAGCCTGTAAAGGCGAGAAGAGGAACATAGGGCCATGCAGCAACATTCAGATGACTAATACATGACCTTTTAACCAATCACATAAAATCATCATGAGTTCTGTTATTTATATAACAGAAATTCACCATACAAGCCCACATTAATTCAAGCATTGTTGTTATACTTGTAGCCTTTATAATAAAAGAAGTGTTTATGTATTCTGTTTTCAGTGTACAGCAGAGCTAAAGCAACACATGCAACCCCCTGTTGTTGCATACAACTTAATCTAAGCTATAAAGGACAGCGGCCACAACTTAAACAGGTTTTTTACTGTCGCCACAAAACAGAAAAGGGCGTTACAGTTTGACGCACAAGGAGATACAGTAATGTGGCTCAGGTGGTGACAGGCAAGGGAGGAAAGGAAAGGGTCTGAGGAAGGTTCATTTTAGGAACGCTGGAATTTATTAACCCTAGTTTATCTTACAGATACTTAAGCTCAGGAACATATTTCACAGACAGAGAGAGAGAGAGAGAGAGAGAGAGAGAGCGCACCTTGCTGTTGCCGGTGCCTCCGGTTGGCTGCGCTCTCCTCCCTCGTCTCCTCCTCAGCGCCGGACAGACACCGGGAGCGCACCGGGAGCGCACCGCGAACGCACGAAGGATGAATGAACTTTAAATCTGCCTCCCAACTTTCACTCTCTCTCCCGACCTGTCAGTTTCTCTCCCCTCCCTCGCTGCTCGCTGTTTCACGAACGAAACCCCCCAGAGGAAGAGCTCTACAATGGATTTACCGCAATCACGATCCAGTAGTGATTAAATAGATTTTTTTCCTCCCCCTCTTTTTCTTATTTCTTCGCGGATGCTCATTAGCTTCGCGAGTCGAGATGATGGCATCAATAGGGGAATTTGACCCTCTCAACACCAGAGTCCCCGCAACTAAAATAGAAGTTACCGTGTCTTGCAGGTAAGGGCAAACTCGCATACATGTAGATGGCTTTCAGTTTAAACCCACGTCAAAAGTCTGTAATTACACCTACTTGGCAAAAAAAAAAATTCAGCTCAGAGATGAGTTCATCAGATGTGTATGAGGATTTTTTTTCCAACACTGTTGAGGTTAATCCCCAATTTTATTTTAAAATATCTGTCTATCTATCTATCTATCTATCTATCTATCTATCTATCTATGACCTTTTGCTTTCAGATGCCCCTTGCTCTGATGCTAAATGGTTGACTCCGGTATTTTAAAAATCCTTTAAAAAATTCAGATTTTGGAAGCCTGACCAGTGCCCC
Organism: Bujurquina vittata; assembly: GCA_015106715.1. Classification (NCBI taxonomy): domain Eukaryota; kingdom Metazoa; phylum Chordata; class Actinopteri; order Cichliformes; family Cichlidae; genus Bujurquina; species Bujurquina vittata. The sequence goes on from VUQK01015628.1 coordinate 7,884, forward strand.
AGTAGCGTCCCAGTGCTATTCACAGACATGCCTTCATCACTCATGTCGGTGGTGAGTTGTGTGTGTAGCACTGCACACCAGTAACTATGTAACTGCAGTTACAAAATGTAGAAACAGTGCACATAAATACACTTGATAATAGCTATTTAATTTGTCATATTTAATCTGTAAACTCTGACATGAGCAGTGATGCACCTGGATTCACAGTATGCGTGGATGCCTTAGGTGAATGACTAAGTGAGTGACCAGTCAGGGGTTTTTCCAGATTCTCAGTCAAGCTGCCTACCTGGGTTTGCTGACACTCTTTCCGATTCACTCTTGAATAATGAATGGCTGTTGCTCGTGTGTTGTCCCTTCTGAGATCAGTCAGACCTGAAGTGGCTAGACACCTGACTTAGACAGCCCAACCCTGGGAGATAAAGGTGAGCTCAGATGAGGAGATAGATGATGGAATTCTTTGTTTTTTTAAAACTTGGGTTTGTATTCCCACATATTATGAATGGATGGCTTTATTTTTGCCTTGAATTGTTAAATTTTTGTGTGACATAATGAAAAATGGAGAGCTGACCACTTAACATAAAGAGTGGAAGCGGGGGGAAGCAGCAAGCCTGGCTCTGTTTAGAGCCCAGCGTCACCTTTACAGCTCATTACAATTTTATATCTTGCTTTCTTAGTCTATACAGAACCTGAAATGAAATTATGAGCATTGAGTGCAGGATGAAACATGAACTGATACAACAGGGGAGTACACAGACTGAACAGACCTGCATATCACCCCCTTTAATGAGTATTAGAGGTTCTGGTAAACATGTAGACAAGGGCATCTGTTTTTGAGAAGGGACCAATTTCAAAATTGCATTGCATTTTTATGATCTCTCTTCTCTTGAAGATTGAATTATCCTGCACACTGCTGCATTTAAAAACAGCACTGAACAAAACAAATGATTATTTAAGATAATGAAATTTTAAAAATGTCGGCAATTTTTTTTATTCTTGTTAAGATAGGATAAGGTTTATTTGTCACATGCACAGTTATAGACAGTAAAATGCACACTGGAAATATATTTTGTATGTATTTTGTACCTGCAACCAATGGATATATATATATATATATATATATATATATATATATATATATGTACACCCTCTTTCTATCATAATGTGTTGTTGCAGGAAAGGCAGAGGAGCCCAAAGCAGAAGGCAAAAGCTAAAATTAAGCTTTAACTTTATTTGTGAGCGACAAAATAAAGCGGAGCTGGTCAGGATCAGCAGCAAAACTGAAAATTTGCAAGCACTAAGAGCGGAACTAAGAACAAAAACAAAGAACTAATAACTATGAATTTAACATGAACTAAGAACACAGCAGGGAAGTCAGAACAACAGCGATGATGACTACAAAGATGAGTACATGACAAGGAACAAGGGAAAACGCAGACTACAGTATGTACACAGATGACTAATGAGGGAAGTGGAAACGCCTGAGGAGAACAGGTGACAGAACACACCAAGGAGACACAGGAAGCAAAACCAATCATAAAGCACACAGGACAAGGGATTGTCAAAATAAAACGGGAAGTGAACAAATATAACACAACGCAGACTTGACAAAACACGGGGAAGTCGGCCCACAAGGAAACACTAAGACAGACATCAAGAAGACAATGACACCAGAACCAGACAAAGAAGTAACCAAACGGGAAAGAAACACTGAAGATTAGACACGGGGAAGACAACACGAGGGAAACAGGAACTAAATACAAATGAGTATAACAGAAAATCATGACAAACTAATGTCCTATATCATAAGCAAACTTACCAACAACCCTCAGATCAAACACAAAACACTGACCTCTCTTAAGGCTCTCTTAAGTTCCCACCACAGCTTTTCAGTCAGGTTGAGGTCTGGACTTAAGCTGGATCATTGCAGCACCTTTGATTTATTTTCCAGCCATTCAGCTGCAGATTTACTGCTGTGCTTGGGATCATTGTCCTGTGGCACGACCCAGTTTAGGCAAAGCTTTAGTCATCTAACAGATGTGTGTGCTCGACACTTGGTATGAATTCTTTGTGCTGATATGCTGTGTTTGGTTTTTGCAAAACGTGTGGCTGTGCATTATAGCCTAACATCTCCACTCAGATTTTGTCCACAGGAAAGTCTGTGGTTTGTTCATATGGTTTTCTTGCAAATCTGCAGCCATGGTCTTTTTAAGAGAGGCGTCCTCCTGGCAACCCTTCCAAACAAGCTACACCTGGTTACTCTGTTTCTGATTGCACTGTCGTGAACTTCAGCATTTAGCATGCTAACTGAGGCCTGTAGAGTCTGAGAGGGAGCTCTTGGGGTATTTTTTGTAATTTCTCTGAGCATTACAAGTCTGCCTTTGGGGTGAGAGTTTGGAAGATTGGCAACAGTCCTGAATAATTTCCACTTGTGAAAATCTTTTGCGCTGTAGAATGATGGACTTTAAATTGTTTGAAAATGGATTTTGACCCTTACTGATCACTTAATCAGCAGCATTTGATGAGCAGCACAGAAGCAGTAAGGATGTTCTTTTTTACACACTGCTTCTGCAGTTTACCTACATTTTGGTTTTTAAATAATAAGGTGTAATATGTCCTATTTTTGTAGCATATTTGATGTTGTATTTACCTAAAACCTGCTAAGGACCTGATGATTTTTTTTTAAATTACGCACTGATATCATACTGTATGTAAAACTTTAGAATTGAAAAGGTGCGTGCTTTCGTTTTCACATGGCTGTACATCTCATCTTTTGATGTGGTTTTACATGATATGCAGTCACACATTGAAATAGCCTCTGTAAAATGAGCAGTTACAGAGTCAGCTCCTAAAAACGTCTCTAAAAGGTCGAGTGCTCACCAGACGTCAGTCTTTGTACAACACAGTGAACACGGCACCTCTGTAACCTGTGGTGAAGTCATGTTTGAAAAAGTCTATGTAGATATGTTGAAATCCAGCCAAATGGTGTAAAGGTAGACTCACATTACATAATATTTTGGACTCTAGTGTGTAATATAAGTGTGTAATATAAGAGTTGGTATTGCATCACCAGCACTGCGTCACTGGCAAGTATTGGTTACAATAGAGACTTCAGTATCTCCTGATATTGCAATATTTCTGAGGTGACAGTCTTCTTAAGAACTATATGAAATCTGTCACTGCATTTTGTTATCTGTGCACAAAAGAAAGCATTGTCTTCATTTTCTGTTTGCCAAGTAACTGACCGTTACTGCAGACGATTTAAGGTCTATATTCATTGTTTAGGTGTGAAGCTGATGACAACCTGTCACCAAAGAATGCGAAAGGATTACCAATGACTCCTGGCAACATTTTGTCCTTGCAGAGTACTACTGCGCACAGTAGAAATGTTCAGTTTCTTTTACATTTGTGTTATTTTTCTTCACATCAGATGCAAATGTAAGTGCTCTTACTCCACAAAGTAAATGCAAGACCTTACACTCTTCGAATCATCATCTTGAGAGTATTCACTGTGATACATAATAAGAGTTAACCTCAGAAAAATCACAGTCTGACACATCAAACCGTCGCTGGGGGAGGAAAAAAAATTATGACAAGACTGGAAATGTTAGAATCAATCAGTCATTATCTGAACTTTTTCACCAGCCTGGTTCACACATTATCAAAGGGTCTGGTTATTTTGCTGAGACTTGCTCATTAACTCACATTAAAACTTCATTTTGACGTGCAAATTTAAAACTGTAGGCGAGCAACAGGTTTGTTTTTGTTGCTCGTAGCTGTCAGTTGTTTTGGGAAATGAACCTTCGGTTCTGAGAAATGCATCAAGAAGTGTGCCAAAGCAACTGACAAAACACTTCATCTTCCTGATCAGCCCTTCACCAGTCATCGTTTTATCATTTGGATTATCATTATTTCAAGGAAAGGGTGTTTGCGATGTTTATTTTCGCAGGATAATTTGGGGAGCACTTTAAATCTGCCCATGACCCAACTTTCAGAGATTAGATGATAAAAATAGGATGTAGGCTACATTAATGAATGAATACATTGTTTTTACTGTTTCCACAGGAGTCTGCTGGATGTGGATACATTCTCCAAGTCAGATCCTGGTATGTATGAATTGTTTACAGTCTAAAATTCCAGTGCTGGTGATTAAATTTAAAATAAAACTGATAATTGAAGATGCATTAGTTTTGTTATTTTTGTTGCTAAGAAATGCTGTTTGGAAAAAAATGGGTGTAGAGGAAAAAAGAAGAAAATAAAAACTCTTTGTGGACTGTTAGACCCAAAATCCAATAAATAGATTTAAAGTCATGAAAATAAGGTACAGCAAAGACAAAGTACTTTTTCAGTGTTGTGCAATACTTAAAAATTTGTTATTTTTCTGATACCAAGTAAATACAAGGCCAGTATTGCCAAGTAATGATACAGACACTTGTAAAGGCAGCTTAGGCCAGTGTTGTGATTTATTCGGTGAATGCATCGTCAGACATTTTAACGACTGCTAAATGACGCTTTTTGCTTTCCAATGTTAATTAGTTAATGCCACAAAACACACCTTCCACAGTTTTTCGTGTGTTTTGAAGCTGTTTTTTTATTTTTTTTTATTTTGGAGACCTGGAATGTAAAAGAATGGAAAACATTTTCATCAACTTCTGTTTTTTCAAATGTGCATTTAAATCAAATTGACTTGACAGTCAACACAAAAGGGTTGTTATATTCAGACATTTTAATACTTCCTGTTTGAGGTGTATTTTTTTCCAGTTCTAATTAAAATATTCATGTATGTTTCAATGGGCTGAATATATCATTTGAATACCTGAATGCAGTAATCGGTCTACTATGATGACCAATTACACGTTGAAAAAGAACATCAACTAATGCTGAGGATCTGACATGAATCTGAGATTACTTTCACCACAGGATAAGCTACCCGGATATTCTTCCCTCTCTAAAATTAGACTTCTCTTTTTCCACATATGTTTTTTTTAATGTGTTTGTGTAAATCGATGGTGTTGCCAAAGTAGCAAATAGCTTCCACACATCACAATTTGCAATGTTTTGATTTACAGCCATAAAATATGCGGTCTTGCTCTCACTCACTGCAGCCTAGATGTGTCTGCGCGGTGCTGGTGAGTCACGTGACAGCAGGGCAGCAAAACGCAGCAGGACAGGCGAGCAGGAGTGAAATGTGCACGCAAGATGTGAGACGGGTGGTGTTTGCACAGAAATGTCTGCTTTTTGATCAAATGGGGGCAATTCACTGAACAGAGAGTAGAGAAACTGAAACTTAAATATGGATCCCATCAAACTAATATCGATCCTATGCCGAGACCAATATCACTATACTGCTGATATTTGGATAGAGCCGCCCATCCCTATTATTTAAGAACTCACATCACTGGCATAAGAGCTCATGCTAAATAAGTCTGCGGATCATAACTGGGTGATAGTTGAGTTTATTGGTTCTCTCGCTAGTCTTCACTTTACCGTATGAGTGAAATGGTGTCCTCTTAAGCTACGTCGACACGCACATGTGGATTTTTGTTGTTACAATGGGGTGGCTGTAGCTCAGGAGGTAGAGCAGGTCACCCACTGATCGGAAGGTCGGTGGTTCGATTCCTGGCTGCTCCAGGCTACATGCCAATGTATCCTTGGGCAAGATACTTAACCCCAGGTTGCTCTCCGACACAAGCGTTGGAGTATGAATGTGTGAATGGTAGCACTTAGCTTAGTTACACATGGAAGTGCTTGTGTGAATGGGGTGAATGTAAATGTGCTGTATAAGCGCTTTGAGTGCTCAGTCAGAGTAGAAAAGAGCTAGTCCATTTACTTTTCTACTCTGTCTGAGCACTCAAAGCTCTTATACAACCTGTTTTCATTTACCCCATTCATACAAGTACTTCCATGAGTGAGCTAAGTGCTTCTAACATACTCCAAAGTTTGCGTCAGAGAGCAACTTCAGGTTAAGTATCTTGCCCAA
>VUQK01015629.1:0-12666 GCA_015106715.1 Bujurquina vittata
GACTAGAAAGAGAGAGCACATTTCGCCCATATTGGCTTCTCTTCATTGGCTCCCTGTTAGATCTAGAATAGAATTTAAAATCCTTCTGCTCACATACAAGGCTTTGAATAATCAGGCACCATCTTACCTTAAAGACCTCATAGTACCGTATCACCCAGTAGAGCACTTCACTCTCAGACTGCTGGATTACTTGTGGTTCCTAGGATACTTCAGAGTAGAATGGGAGGCAGAGCCTTCAGCTCCCAGTTTGGTTTCAGGAGACAGACACCCTCTCTAATTTTAAGATTAGGCTTAAAACCTTCATTTTTGATAGAGCTTATAGTTAGGGCTGGATCAGGTGACCCCTCCCTTAGTTATGCTGCTATAGGCCGAGGCTGCTGGGGGGGCTTCCCATTTCACTCTGCGTGTTAATCACCACTCATTTAATCATTAGTCATTATTAATCTCTGCCTCTCTTCCACAGCATGTTTTGTCCCTCCCTGACCTGTTTCTTCCACAGATTTCTACCTGAAAAAGGGAGTTTTTCTTTTCCACTGTCACCAAGTGCTTGTTCGAAGGTGGTTACTTAGATTGTTGTTTTTCTGTAAATTGCAGGGTCTTTACCTCACACTATGAAGCACCTTGAGGTGAGTTTTGTTGTAATTTGGCACTATATAAATATAATTTAAAGGAATCAAGTTTTTGATATCACGAGTATTTTTTTTGCTGCTGCCATAAAGTTTAAGATGCAACTTATAGAAACTTTATATTGCACTGCTACGTAAGCAATTCTGCGAGGTTACAGAGGGGTGTCATTATTCATCCCAAATGAAAAAGGATGTACAGCGGCTGCAGGATCATTCAAGCACAATTCAGATGTCATTTCTATTTTAATTAAACTGGATTTGAACTTCATGCAACAAATGGCTCAGAGCAAAAAGAACATGGAAACCTCATTGCAACTTGGAAAAATTAGTGGTTGCTGATTGCGTTGAAGTTTTTTGTTTGTTTGTTTTTGCATTCAGTAAACAAATGCAAATTACAAATAGCTCAACTTCAAGGAGACTGCACACGTCACCTGATGGGAGGCAACCTGTGCAATCATTCTCAGATTGGTGAAGGTTTGCAAATAATTGCAAATTAATTTATGAATGCAAGGGACGGCCAAAACATTGCAATCAGTCTGAGTCACTCTACGCCTTATTGGAATCGGGGACTCAACTCAACTTGTTGCCAATCGTCTGTATTCTGGTTTTATGCCTAAAAGCAAGGTTGCTAAGTGTCTATGCCATGTTTGGGCAGGAATTTCTGCATTTCTGTTTCAGAGCTCTGAGGTTATAGCTGGATGCTGAATGCGAGCCCTTAATGTGAATTTCTGTCTGTGTAAATAGCAATGGCAAACTAAATGTGATGATTTACCACAGTTAATTACCATATTAGCACAAAGATTGCATGTAATTACCATATATATGCATATAATTCCTATTGAGTCGTAAACTGACTGTCTTATTGCCATTTTGTAGCTGTTTTGAAGCACCAAAGTCACTTTGAGGACATCAGCTGACCGTGAGTGGTCACAGACCTGGTCCCCGTCTTCAGAGCAACAGGACTGCAAGTTCAGTGCACATGGCCACAATATTGGCCACACCACTACTTGTAGACTGTACCTTATATATATATATATATATATATGTACCTTATACACATCATTTACTGTTGTATGAGTCGGACTTTTGAATAACCTGCCAAAATACTCGATTCAAGTAACCTCTCTGCTGCTGTATTCTTTGGGTGACTAAGAAGATGGTGGGCACAACTTCACCATCCACTTTGAGTTCCCACCTGTTCTCACTCCATTTGTGTTGATGGGCATTGTCTTCTTGCTTATGTGTGTGTGTGTGTCTGTGCAGGTGTCTTTCTTTTTTATTTATTAAAGCTATTAGTCTGAATTAGGCAACCCAGAGAAGTACCCTGCCATTTCTGACCTGGTAGCACACGATGCAAAATGGAAACGCTTGAAATGCTGCTAATCATCTTGGAAATGGACTCATTTGTTTATGGTAATGATTATAGTGTCTCAAAGTTAATGAGGCAATGACTTATTGATGGGTAGCATGGTGGCTTAGTCATTAGTTGCCTCACATCAAGAACTCACAGGTTACTAACCTGACTGCAACCTCTCTGTGTCGAGTTCTTTATTCACACATGCAGGTCTCAGAATAACCCACTGGGACCAAAGCAATGGCTGTCAGAGTAACTCAGGTGTTTTTAGTGGCATTTGCCCAGTGCACACCGGGGTACGCTCCAGCCCCCGCCTCCACATGACCCTGAAAGGCAATAACCTGCCACAGAGAATGGAGGAAGTGATGGCATGTTAATGGCAGATGACCGCTCCTGTATACACCAGGAGGTGCAATATGAACATTACAGAATACCCTCACAGAAGAAGTTACAAATGAAGGATGCTACACAATTCCACAACAGGAAGTGGTGGTAAAAATCAAGTATGCTGAATGAATTTGTGTAATTATGTAAAACCGCCTCTGAAATGCTACCATGTGAAGGTTTAAGTGTCTTCAGGCTGTTATTTGACTTTTGAAAGTCTTTCTAACAGTAATTCCTTCCACCTGCCACAGAATCTCGATCATTTGGAACTCGAAACTCTCCCATAAATTCCTGTTCAAGCTTCTTTGAGTGCCATATCTTCCCCTTATAATTGTTTCTGCCTTGACCCAAGTGCTCATGCTGAAAAATGACCACCTTTTCCCTTCATAGCATACAATGAAAATGCACGTGTAGTCATTGGGATACAGAGCTGATAACCAATTTCCAACAAACCAGCTAGCAATTAGCATGACTAAAGGATAGCACAGGCTGATTTGACTAGTGCAGTCATTTCTACGTGGTGCACGTTTGTCAATGTCTTTCAACCACAAAGGGATTTGCTATTCTTCTGCTGACAATATGCTTTACAACAACAGCCTATGCCTCTGTACAACAACCCTATTGAAGAGATATCTGGCATTCCCTGAATAGCCATCATGCAAACAAACCTGAAATCCTTTTGCTGTGTGTACCTAAGAAATGCCAGACAAATGTTGTGTTCAAAAAAAGAGAATCACATCAGAAACAGCGATGCAGACTGAGAATGACAAAGAAACGCAGCGCGAGCAGGACAGAGAAACAGAACAGAAACACACAAAGGTGAATCCGCCTGTAGCAGAGCCGGATAAAAAGGTGCTTTTGTACAACAGGTGAGACGCAGGAGATTGCTGCTTTGTCTTCTCGGCTTCTACTTTGATCAAATGTATTTGTGCATATTGTGTAAGATAATTTATTTTAGGGTGCGGTAAAAGAGCTAAAGGCTTCTCTCATGCTATGAATTGATCATAAATTTAGACCCTTAAATCAATTAATGCACAATAGTTGCACCGAAACATGGGAGTCACATGGGCCACTTCAATAAAAACAGGCTTGAAAAGGACGTACACTCAGCAGCCATTAGCTACAGCTTTCCTTTCTTTAGCCCCTCATGGCACAGGTTCAGCCAGCTGCTGCATATTTATCAGCTGCACGTCTATAATTCAGGTGGTTAGCACTCACAGCAAGAAGCTCTGGGTTCAGATCCACTTTGGCCTTTTTGTGTGGGGTTTGCATGTTCTTCCCATGATTTCTCTGGGTTCTCCAGTTCATTCCCACAGTCCAAAGTCATGCACTTAGTGTGTTTAGGTTAACATCATAACCAAGTACAATATTTTGGATTTTGATAGTTATCATATTTTTATCAATGTTTGCCTTATTTTTAAAGTTTTAAATGGACTTGCTCCTCCCATTTTAAGGTATTTTATAAGAAAAAACAACAACAAGTAATACCATAAACCAAGCTGTCACAGCTGTGTACTGCCTCTCGCCCTATGGAAGTGGCAGTGGTTGTGTGCACATGTCTAAAATTGCTGCCATGGGATTGGGCGATAATAATAATTATAATTGGGGCTTACAGAAGTGATGCAGTATACACATAAAAAAACAGCAGTTCAAAATATTGTTGTACAAGGCAAAGGTTCAAGGTGTTTTCCTCTCTGCAACATTCTCTAGTGTCCAGTACGATCAAGCGTTTAGAGACTGAGCTGGAACAAGACTGATCTGTAATGTTTCACCCCCGAAACCCAAAAGACTCAAAACACAGCAGTGACGGGAAAAATGACGCTTTTGGGGGACATGTTTCTTTCACCTGCTCAGTACCTTACAGTGTTGCAAAGACAGAGTTTAGGCAGTAAGTCATGTGTTCATCAGCACGCTGCAGTAAACTGAAGAGCGGAAGTGCCGACCCTCGCAGTTCCTGGAGAAGCCACTTGAGCGCATTAATACTCCTGTGTTACCTTTTTAATGAAATGATCTGACTAATAATACAGCATGCTGCCAAGAGGTTTGTAACTCAGTTCTAGTATTTCATTAATCCATTACCTAGCACTTATGTGTTTCTGTGCAGCCCTTACACTTCAGTGATGCAACCCGCTAACCGAGCTTGCTTAGCCGTCCTTGTCGTGTCCAACTACGGTCACTTCTGCCTCCAAAAATTCAACATGACAGCAGCCAGAAATGCAGTATCCAGAAACCAGTGTGTGACATCTCAGTGGCCACATCCATCCTTTAGTCTGTGGCCATGCTGAAGCTGCAGTGTGTCCTTTACCCATTTCCTCTTTGGCTTCAGCACGTTTCAGCTCTCAGTCCTGCGCCCAGAACTGAAGAATCACTCGCAACTCTTTTTTTTCCCTATTTAAAAGTGCTGCTAGTTTCTTGTAGGCATTTACATGCAGTCTCACTTTCCTCCATTAGTCTCCACACTGCATGCCATTACATGCCTCACTGGCTCTCACAGGCAATGGTCGAAGAGAAAAGCAGCTTTGAGGTCTCATGTCTGAGGAAGCCAGCGGTCTAACAATAAAATCTGTTCAGACAAGGAAATGAACATGAATATACGAGGGAATAAACCTGCTGGAATAAACGCTTGCTAATGCCATGCCTTTACTGCCGATGTCCCAGTGCAGGAAATCTAAAACCGGAGCTGGTTTGGTGGAACAACGGGGAGCTGCGCACTGGCTGACTCACTGCGTAACGGTAAATTCATTTAACGAGCAGACGTTCATGCAGTATTATTCTACCAATCAAACTCTAATAGTAAGATATTTTCCTGGGACCAGGTCTGCGTTTTCAGATGAGTAACTGTTGGGTAAAGAATGAGCTCTCGGTAAGATAAGACAAAATGTAACAGCTTCTAGGCCTTCCTACGGACACAGAGTTTTCATACTGCCCAACATTTAACACACAGTGTGATGATATACGTGGCATTATATTCTAACCAAAGCCACAAGTTTTTATTAAAAAGAAAAGAAAAACAGAGACAAACACCACGGGGCCCTGTCAGGATCAGTTCCAGCTGCACTGAAAAATAGACCCTGGTCACATTTGAGCGGCTACGATTTTAAATATGTGCAGCGGCATAAATGTGAAGCAGCCTGTCAAGAAGCAGCAAGGATGCTCAGTCATCTTTCACTGGTTTACATATTTCTAACAGTTGCCATGTTTTGGCAGTATTGTTAATTTGCACAGAGCCATTCTGATAAAGCATCTTTGACTTCACTTTGGAATTACAAGCGATAAGGAGAAAGAGAAACTGGCTGACGGAGGAGGAGGAGGAGTGCAGCATGAGCAAGTGAGAAGAAGACTGAGGGACTGCAGCTGCCTGCAGACAAACCCAATGGCTGTAATAGTGTCTGTTGGTAGAGTGATAAGTCAGACAGGCCCCGAGTCTCCTGATCCACTGCCAACCTTGGCCATTTGTCAGCGCTGACTCCAAACTCCCGGTGGCCATTGCGCTCCGCTGTTTGCAGCAGCCGGATCACACTTGACAGGTGAAATCATTGTGGACAGTCCTGCTACTGTTAATGGCCAGCTGCTTCTGCCATGTGTGGGTGTCTGTACATCTGCAGGAGAGGATGTGAAATACATGTAAATATGTGGAAAGATATGCAGAGTATTGCTCACTCACAGGCTTTTAGGCTGGCTTCTTAAATGGTGAAAAAGAATGTTTTTCTCTTGTTGTTTGTGTGCATGTGTAAGTGTACCTATAGATCAGCGCTAATGTGTTATCCTGTACGGATGTGGGTGAACGGCATGGAAGAAAAAGCCTTCAAAATGGTCAAAGTTGAAACCCAGTTTGAGAAAGCTGTTACTTGTGGTATTTAGAGACTTTTTAGATTATGCACAAGACAGAATATATTAAAGCTGTGCTGGTCAACTGATAGTGTCTGCAGCCATTTTATCCTTCTTAATGTCCTGGTAATAACCTTTGTTCCTCCTATAGCCATGCCAAAAGAAGGCGCTTTTAAGTGCAGTTGAAATGTCAAGCTGTATTCCACAGATCTTCTTCTTATCCCTTTAATTAAGCTGTCTAGTGGTTAATGATGGACTGTCCTGCAGAGTGCCGTATTGCAGGAAGTTCACCTTGTGTTCTAGTCTGTCACCTCTCGAAGTTCGGTTTCACAGGATTCAGACTGAAGACCTTATTTCTGTTTTAGTGCTCATCAGACGTTAGCAGGTGGCCATGGAAACACAAGCCTCGATCCAATCAAAGCTGAACAGATGCATGAGCTCTTCCTTAAGTCTTCATTTTGTCATTGTTAAAGTCAACTGAGGGAGAAAAATTGGAGTTATAAATGTCAGAAAGATGATAGCAATAAAGAAACATCTTTGCTCAGGATAAATTGCAGTGTTGGAAATGATCATATTTACCGTGTCCTTGTACGCAACGTTTTTTTCTTCCTTTTTTTAATCAAATAGAGATTTGGAGGTTGTATGTGTTGGTGGTACCACATGTCAAGCTCTTTGCTATTTCTTAGCTTTTATACTTTTAATACATTTTTATTTGTTGTTTGAAAGGTTTAGGAATAAAAAAATACTGTTTATGGCAACAAAATGGCTCAGGTCAGGTTAGACATGCAAAGCTTGGCCCTTCCTCAAAGCTCCATTTTCTAGTTTGTGACACCACACAGTTTGGGTCATAGGTTTGAATTCTCCATCTAAGCACCACAATGGACTTTAGATCAGTCAATGTGTGATTGAAGTACAGAGTATCTACTTTAATTCAAGGGGTTTTACTGTCATTGCACCAACTGTTCAGGAATTATAGCCAACTTTATCCATCCTCTGCCAAATGAAAAGTGTGCTTTGTTGGGTTGAGATCAGGTGACTGACTTGGTCAATGATGAATATCCCAGTTCTCTACCTTGAGAAAGTCTTGGGTTGCTTTTGTAGTATCCTTCAGGTCGTTATCCATTTGCACCGGAAAGAACGGTCTGATCAGTTTTGCAGCGTTTGTCATTTGAGGTTGTTGCCTTGCACACTTCAGAATTCCTCTGTCAGCAGTCACATCATCAGTAAAGACTGGGTGCCCGAACTGCCGTGAGACCGGGTTGGGCAGCCCTACGTGCCAGTGCCATAACAATGTGTCCACCATGTTTGACAGTGTGCTTTGAAACACAAGCTCTTCCTTTCCATGCCTTTTCCATCATACTACTTTACTGGAAAAATGAATAGACAGAACCAGACCAGTGCTAGTACTACAATCTGTGCAGACTCGTTTAGATGTTTTCTGGTAAAGTCTAATCTGGCCTTCCTGTTCTTGAGCGTAACCAGTGGTTTGCACCTTGTTGTAAACCTTCTGTGTGATGACTCTTCTTTGTAGACTTCAGTGATACACCAGCCTCCTTCTCTTGGCTTGGCTGGTGATGTGAAAGGCTTTTCTTAACCACAGAAATAATTCTGCCATCATCTATTTTAGTTGTCTTCAGTGGTCTTCCAGGCTTTTTGGTGTTGCTGAGCCTCTTTTTAAGAAAATTACACTGTGGTAAACTGCTGGTCAGCCAAATGTCCAACTGTCCAATTAGTTTTCAGCCTCAGAAAATGAAAGACTGTGTTTTCAAAAAAGGCCGTTTATGCAGTATATTTGTTACACCCCTTGAATTAAAGCTAGGAGTTAAAAAAGTTACAAAAGGGGAAAAAACTTAATGATGGTGCAAATTTTAGTTTATATCTGAAGTCATTCATGATGCTGAAGAAGTTAACTATGCTAAAAAGCTACAGTTGCTCAATGCAATCTCATCAGATTGGGTCAGGTGGGATTAGATATAGAGAGCGGTTGGTGTGTTGGTGACTAATGACTTTTATGAAGGAAAGCACAATTGGTATCATACAGCTGCATTATAGACCTGCAAATAATTTGTGTCTCATAACCTCATGAGACGCTCAATTTGGTTTAAGAAACGCGATAAAACACCAAAACAATGAGCTCTATCTTTCTTATCATACAATTAGATCCAGCCTTAATTGGGGTTCTGCTCTGATCAGCAAAAGCTGGGGGGGAGGACACTGCTAAAATACTGTTTATCAGAGATAAAAGATAACAAATAATCAAAACTCCAAAGGAAAAGTTATCCACTCCTCAGCAATAATTATCTCTGTAATTAGCTCTGCAACAAAATTAGCTTGACTAGTGTCAGGCTATGGGCTTATACCTGGCAGCAGTAGTGACCCTGTAATTGCACTGACAACAGCTGTGAGCACATGGCAGCCACAGAGCACAAAGCTAATTGGTTTTTGCCTTACCATTATCTTTTAAATACCAATCCAGATTGCACTCCTGTTAAGCTGGCATCCAATACAGCTCTCCTTCAGTGCTGTTAACCTCTGGAGAATAAAGTGTCAAAGCCAACAGGCACTGGACAATGTGAAGTCTCCATCTTGAGCACATTACACACTTCATTGTAGCAAGTTTTACCAGTGAGTCACTTCACCCAACAGACCAACTTTCTCCTCAGAAGTCATTTAATAACTGATGTACAACTCTATGCACATCTTCATGTTACCACCATCCATGAGTGTTAAAGGTCACAGACGTCCAGTGATGACTTCACAATTTTGATGGATGATCAAAAGATATTTTAGGAGTAATCTAGCCTCTTTGTGCACCCGCCCCCCATCTTACCCAGTATGGAATCTAGTATTGAAAAGTATTTTGTAATTATTGCATTGATCTTTGTCCCACTGGCTGTTGAAACAGAACACCATTGTGTGCATGTGCACAGCTGGCTCTGGCTCTGGGGCATGATCTAGCTCGGCCCTGGGATAGGGTTGCTCCTAGCTGGTCGTTGCTGCTTCCCTCCAGATGTGGCTGCCTGCTGGTTCCGGGGTGCGTGGCCAGGTATTTTGGCATAGTTGTTGGTCTGCTCCCTTGGGGTTGTGGCCTGGGGGGCTCGGGCCTCTTTGGAGTAGGGGTGGCTCTGCTGGGTGTCGAGCAGTTCTTGGGTGCCTGAGGCCACGTTCCCGGCTCCTGCTGGGGCAGCTGAGCTCTGCCTGGGTGGGCTACTTGTTGCCCTCCTGCCTTTGACCATGAGGGCTCGATCAGGGGCCTCCTTCCTTCCTCATATGGGGTGTAGATGCAGTTGGTGTCAGGATGTGCAGCCTCAGGTCTGCTGAGCTCCTGGTGGACTGTGGATGGCGGGTGTGTATTTGTGTGTAGCTAAATAAATAATAAAGCAAATAAAAATAAAAGATTAGAACGAGGAGCCTTTTTTTTAAAGACCCCTTTGGCAAAGCAAATGCGTCTGGCTCAACACGTGCATGCAGACTATCGTTTTGCTTGCTTAAGCTGCCGGACAGGACAGGTTAAAAAAAATTACACCATTTGATGTCATCTTTATTTTTTCTTTTTTGAAAGTAGCCTAGATTTGAAAAGTCAAGCACAGGATATAAAACCTTATACACTTTTATACTGAAGTATCAGCCACATTTTCTATAAAATGTAGGGGTGAAGGAAGGGTATTTATTTCATGACAATCAGCAATCTCACAAGTAGATTCCACTAAATTCTGCACTGTTACTTTCTCACTTTGAACTACTTTTGATGTGAAATTAATTGTTGACAATTGTACTAGTACTTGTACTTGATAAGTTACTTAATGGTATGTAATGGTTATTGTCTATATTCAGTAATGGCCTCTTGATGTGTGTGTAACTTATCTCTACTAGCATGTGTGTGTGTGTTTGCAATTAAATGCCTAAAAAGACGTTGTGAGCACTAGAATGTCCTGTCTGAGTTGTTAAGGAGGTTTTTTTCAGTCTTTGCAGCGTACCAATCAGCGCTAAAAGGCTCTGTATGGAGCACAGGTCCGGGCTCTCATGGAGTAAACAGATTACATGTAAATAGTGCTTTCTGTTACTGATGACTCAAAGCACTTTATGCTACACACACACACACACACACACACACACACACACACACACTACATCAGGGAGAGTTTTTTGGGTTTCACTAACTTGCCTGAGGACATTTGAACAGGCAGACTGGAGGAGACACCAACCTTTCTGATTAGCAGACAACACACTCGACTTCCTGAGCCAACCACCTTGCCATCCAGGCATCATTGAGAAATGTGAGTGATCCAGCTGCTTACCCACAGGCCTATCTGACAGCACCCAGAGGAAGCCATTTAAGAGCTGTCCTCAGACTTACCCACAGACTTCAGCTTGCTGCTTTTCCCATATGCTAGGTGCTGCCCAACTTGACCTGACTAAAGACACCGGAGATCGCACAACTCTGGCTTCCACACACGATGAAGGGCTTTGGAAAACTTTAAAGTCACGGCTTTATAGCAGTCTAATAGCTCAAGTAACGATGGGATGAGAAAAGCCGTCGTGGCCCACGGTTGGATTTTAGCTTTCAAACAGTGTTAGCTGCTTATATTAACAGACTCCAGCACAGCAAGAAGCATGTATGAACACTGGTCTGATGTCAGGGAGATGGAAGTGTTTCTCTTTGATTATTGTAAATAAGTTTAGTAAAATACACACAATGTTTCAAAAATGTTACTCCTCCTGTTTTTTGTTGCTATTTGTGTCTTTTGGAGTATTTCCACTCAAGTGACTGAAAGAGTCTGATTAAGAAATTTTCTCCTTGAATCCCACTGTTGTATGACTATGTGTGCTTTGTTAAAAAAGACATTAGACATCCCTTTGATTTAACTTTGTTATAAATATCTTTTTTTCATTTACTTATTATTTTCTATTCTTTAAATTTTCGTTTTTTCTCTCCAGTGTTTCCATTCATGATTATTGGTAGGATAGCCTTGTTTTCTTGCTGCAGTACAGTGCAGACTACATGAGTGGGCCTGGTTGGGTACTCAAATATCTAGGTGGGGGGTAGGGACAGGGGGGCGATGGGAGGGTGTAGTGAAAGGCATGCACACATATGCATGTGTTGGGCGCACTCGGCGGCCAGTGTTGGGCGCACTCGGCGGCCAGTGTTGGGCGCACTCGGCGGCCAGTGTTGGGCGCTATGGAGAAACTTTTGGTATTTAAGAAGCTTCAAATAGTCAGCAAGCTGTCAGTATTTCTGGTTTTCTTCCAGTGTGTCTTTTGTTTTTGCCCTCTCCTCTCTAGTACAAAGTACAAAAAAGAGCACCGAGAGGAAGAGCCGTGAGCCGGTGCGTGTGTGCGCGCGCCGCCATCTTTTGTATTGTTTTGTTCAGTAGCAATGCTGTTAGCATTAGCCATGTTGCTAACCATCAGTGACCTGAAAATGATATGCGATCTAAAAAGAAACAAAAAGTTTCTGAAAGGGAAAAAACGCATTTGCCTGAGAAGAAGGCTCCATTGAGGAGTTGCTAAGATAAATAAGCTCATGGATACTCCCTTCCACCCTCGTCTTTGTAGAATAAGGAGCACTGGAATGCAGTATGTGAAAAGGAATAGATACAGCAACGAAATATTGAATTTTTAAAGATGCCTCTAGATGAACACATTTATTTCTTCTGCGTTCATCATTCCTGAGCTGCGTTAATGGTAGTTGCTAGGTTATGAGGAAAGTGATGCAATGAGGTGCAACACATTGCATCTTTGTAACAGTATTTGCTGTAATGCTATTTAGAACTGCCAGTGGACCAAAGGTTATCTCCTGGTTCATCTAATATAGGTCAGTTGCAATCCTAATGTACGTATGACAGGAATAATGTCAAGGGGATATAATAGTCACCTATCCACCCAGGGTAGGGTACACCCGGGACAGGTTGCCAGTCCATCACAGGGCTAATAATATAATATAATGAGACAAGAAGCAGAGAAAATAATTCAATCTAATCACTCCTGATGTGATTGAATTGGGTGTGCTGCTGTGCTTTCTCTGCTGTTCTCACTCATTACATTTTTATTCCACTTCCTTTGCTTAGTGCTATAAAATAACAGCACATTTGCCCAAACAGCAGTTAAACTCAAAGTGGCTTTAATTTTACTTTTCCTTTTTTTTTTTTAACCTGTCATGTCCGGCAGCTCTCTGCAATCAGAATGGTGGTCTGAATGCACTGATGTACCAAACATATTTGCTTTCACAAGAACAGCTCTAGAAGTTTCCATAGCGTATTCTTGTTAATTTATTAATTACATTTTAATTATCTATTATTCTATTTTAGTTATTCATGACAGGCATGACATGACAGGCAATAGGGGAGAGGAGGAGAGAGAGAAAAAGAAAGAAGAGAGAGAGAGAGAAAGAAAAAAATAATAAAAATAAAAAATAAATAAATAAATAAAGGAGAGAGAGAGAAAAAGAAGAAAAAAAATCAATGACAACTGGTT
>VUQK01015631.1:6308-30804 GCA_015106715.1 Bujurquina vittata
TATTTTTTTTTTTTTATTTTTTTTTTCCCATTTGGGCCAGTTTTTTTTTTTTTTTAAAGTATCCTTTTATTGCTCAAGATGAATCCAGTGTGAGTGTGCGTCATCACCTTTGAGACACTTTGTTACAGTACTTTTGCAATCTTCTGTTTTTCTGCAGTGGGACTGATGACTGCAATCTGAGTAAAATATATATAGTAATGAGAAATGAATTCACTTACCAGACCTCATTCATTTGTCTCACTTTGTTTGTGTGTGTGTCCAGGGTTGGTAAGGGGCTCGGGGGGGGGGTCTCAGAAGAGTGCTAATGCCAGCAGAGTTTATCCTCTCCCATTTCAGTTGTAATATTTCCTAATCCAAATAAGGAGGTTGCGTAATGAAACCATATGAGATGTAATTACTATCAAATGGAGTCAGGTTTTCTGAAAGCATCAGCACAACTATAATTTCTCATTAAGCGGCCGTCACTCCTGAGGTGCTCCCTTGGTCCTCAATTACAGCAAGGCTTATGAGACCTCCGCCTGGCTGGAGAACGACTGCATATGTGGGTCAGTCTTACATCTTGAGGTTTCAAATCCTCGGACGGACATATGCACACACAGAGTCGCAGATGCTGTATAATGACATAGACGTGCAGTTTGAATGTATCCCTAAATCCTTTGCAACGCAAAGTGTTTCTGCAGATTTTTGAAGGGCAGAGTGAGGCACTAACATATTTAGTATCAGCACTTTCATTCCCACTGGTGCTGCTCTTACACAGATTGGGACTTTTATTTTATTTATACTGGGTTACTGCCCACACAGCTCAGCGGTAATAGTTGTTCTGAAAATATTCTTTTAATGATGTCTTCAGAGATTATATTGGTGCAGTTTTTGGAAATCTACCATGTGATACTTAAAGGCTGAAAAGCATCTAATAGCAGCAAATGTTGGTAATTAGTTCTGCTTTTGTTTCCGTTTTTGGATAACAGGACATGGGTATTTGGTCAGGATATGATGCCAAGCTGACCTTTTGAACACCAATACGTATATACATAGCCGAGTGCAACAAATACTTTTCTACATGGACTCCGGGAACAGGTTTGGGGGTAGAGTAGCCTGAGATAGGTTAGAAGAGAACAGACGAATCATGCTTCAGTGTTTCAGTGTTTTACTGGAGCGTCTCATTGTAAAAGGTTCCAGGTTTCTGAGAAATATCGCAATGTGCACAAACACACAAAAACCATCACTTTGTACTTTATAGCCTCTGCTGCCATTAATATCAATGGGTTTCTGAGCTGATACAGAGCTCCTTGAATTTTCTTTTCTTTAATAAATGTTTGTAGTTGTAGAGCTTTTTTTTTGTCCTGTAAATGACAATGGAACCAAGATTAAAATAAGTGTATATATATTTTCATTGCTGCTCTCATTTGTTTGCACTGGACTCATTTCGGCTCAGTGTGAGTCATTAGGCCACTACATATTGATGTTTGCGCTAGTTTCTCCCCTCCCTGCTCTCACTAGTGCACCTCCTCGCACACACATGCTCAGTGCATGTGGAGAGGAGGTGAGAAGAACCAGGTGACCAAAATTGTTACCGTAATTGCAGTAAAAGCTCGCCCACATTAGAAAGCTATTGCAAGCGCAAAAAAGAAAAACTGCACCTCTTGTGTTTGTGATGTTGGAGCATTGTTAGTCCAGATTACTGTGTGGCTGGCTGGGTACAGCCTGTTTTTGTTTTTTTTTCAGTGGATGCATTTTTGTGATGCATTTATAGCATTCACTAGGGGTATCTGTGTCTGTGCATAAAGACTGTGGACATTGATAACCAATGTGGCAACAGTATTAGCTGATAATGTGGTACTTCACCTTCTCATCCAAATGTGGTCACTTCTGGCCTTGAAAAGCCAACATTTACAAGACTCTAATGTGTTGGTTATTTCCTTTGCTCCTGCCATACAATGTGTTTGGACTTCTTTAGGGCTTTTAAAACATTGGTGGACTCCTATAAAAGCAATGCTTAAAACAGGCAGGAGAGTCTAACTCTGTTTTATTTTGTTTTTGGTCTCTTCAACTTCCTTTCTGTTCTCCCATTCAGTTTTCCATCCACCCCCGCCTCCCCTCACTTCCCACCTTCTTTACCTCAGCTGATTTATTGCTAAAAAAAGAGTGGTTTTCTCTTCACTGATGGCTGTTTCATTGTGCAACAGAAAATGCCCCAACACTCAAGCCAGCGTGAGGCTTGCCAGCGGTGTTGCTGCAATCTCTCTAGCACACGCACACACGCACACACACACACACACACACACACACACACGCGCGCGCGCGCACACACACACACACACACACACACACACACACACACACACACACACACACACACACACACTGATTTCAGCTCGCTCTACACTAACACTTCTCCCAGCACCACTTGTCCAGGCCAAGGGAGTGACAGAATAATTCCCGGCAACGAGAGGAGGGAAGCTGTCCAGTTCGCTGTGTTCTGAGCATCTCAGCCAGACTCTGTGAAGAAACAGCTTAGTTTAAAGCACCGTCGGCTCCATCGTGAGAGCTCGCGCTCTTTCCGCCGAATCTTTCTCATGGACGATTGGTTTCGCCTCTTTCCTCCTTTCACCCACTTCCTCTTCATTCTCCTGCTAACCCCATCATCTCCTTGCTCCTTGTCGTTTTCTTATTGATTCCTTCCTTTTTGCTCCTTTTCTCTCCTCTCTTGCGTCTTCTATCCAAATTTATCCAGTTTTTCCCCTTTCCTCACACTTGCTCTCCCCTCTACCTTCTCTCTTCTCTGTTTAGCATCTATATTTTTTTTCAGTCAAATGCTCTCTTTGACTATTTTCCCCCTTCTTCCCTGTTTTACCCTCTTCACTTTCACTTTGTAGCTGCTCCCGTCCACCGCGGTTTCTTTTACACTTCGAAAATCTACAGTCAAGCTTCAGAAGTTAAAATATGGAGATGAACTTTTAACTTAGTCTGATACGATGTTTAAATTAGGCAGATTGCTGAAGGCTGTTGGCAGCCATCCTGCTTTATATGGCAGCGATACCTTTGTATGAGTTTAGGCTGAGAGCTGCAGATTCTCCCAAGTGCTCAGATTGTCTTACCTAAAGCATACCTTTAAAACATACTGTGTGTCCTCATACAATGTATTGCCTGCTAAGTGTTGATTACTTTCTATGGAAACGGGTAATTAAAGTTAAATAGCTAAATATAGCCCTAAGTGTGATTAACAGTGATGGCACGTGATGTATGGTGCTCATTAGTTTGCTAGCTTACAACCCCCATAACCCACCACGTGTAACCAACACACACACACACACACACACACACACACAGAGTCTTTGTGGCCATTCAATTAAAGGAGTCCTCGTCTGTTTTTCAACCTTATCTCTGCGGGAATGGAGATCAATACAGGATGTAAAGCGTGTCGGCGCTTTCTCCATCAGATCACCCGGGTTTCACAGAGATATGTTGGAGTTATGTGTGTCTGTGTGTGTGATTCGGGTTTGATTTTGCTCTTTAGTTTATTTGGTCTAATGTGAGTTCCAAATATAAATGCTAAGCCTAGATATGGAGTCAGCCCTCCTCTAGGCGAACACAAAGGTAAGAGCTGAAGTTTTGATGACTCATGCTGCACACCTACTGACAGTTTAAAACAAACAAACAAAAAATAAATGAGTTTCCTGGAAAAGGTCTCTTTGAAAAAATACAAATTAAAATTGTGTTCAGCAATCCAAATGTCTGTTTTTATTTAGAAAACCTTATGTAAAATCCCATAAATGAGACAAAATGGCATTAATGTTTAGTTCCTGTTTTTATTTTATTTTTTTAAATCAGTCTTACAAATATGATTTTCAGCAGATACAGTGCATAAACATCCTTCCTTCCTTCCTTCCTTCCTTCCTTCCTTCATCCTGTTCAGGTTACCAGAAAACATGATTTCAAGTCCCAAAACCTTTTTAGCCCTGGGCAGCTGATTTAAAAAAATAAAAATAAAAAATAGGCCAGTTAGCATAGAAGGCAGCTTTGATAAGAATGTTAGTGGGGATTGAATGTTTAGATAGTCATGTAAACAAATGTATTTATTGGTTACAATATCATTTTATGCTTCCAGAAGTGGAGAGGGCTAGTTTGTATTGCTTCCAGCAATAATGAAATAGAAGTGAACTCTTCCTCTCCTGCTACAATCTGTAGTATATACTAAATGCCAGAATCTGTATGTTATTGATATACATGTTAAACTTAGTTGTGCAGCATTGCTCTGGTGACTCTAAATTGGCTGTAAGTGTGGATGCAAGGTACAAAAAGCAGTCAGTGGGTTGAGTGGTAAGACTAGGGGGGAAAAAAGCTATATAAATGTTTTTGTTTTGTTTTTTGTTTTGTTTTTAAGTTTGGGAAATCTTGATGGGAAAAGAATCTGTGCTCATGGTAGTAGAAATATTTTGTTCTACCCATCAAACCAGAGGATCAAAACCCATCAAACTCTTACATGGGTTTCAGAAATGGGTTCACTGTGCAGCATCAGGTTTTTGGACCATAGGAAATGGTGTATATGTGTTTCTGTTTGTTTGGCTCTTGTGTGGATTTTTTTTGTGCTGTACCAACATCTATCAGCTTTCAGCAGCTTAAATTAAACACACTTCTCACCCGGCAGAGAGACTGTCAGCACTCTTACACTGTGTTTTTCGAAGCTCCAATAGCCAGTTTAGTAGTCGCAGGTAAGTGATTGAGCAGATGGGGCTTAGTTGAGAACAAGGCTTTTCAAATTTGACAAGGGAAGATGAGCCTGAAATGAAACTCCCCAGTGGGAGTCAATAAAGAAATCTTTTTTTCATCTAACAAGATTTTCAAGGTAGTTCTCCCTTTTTTTTAACATAGAAAAACAATAAAACAAACATTTGAGTCACAAAGAACTAGTTAGCAGATATTAATTAAGCAATTATTGAAATTAATTTGGTGCAACATTGGTTTAATACAGCAAAAAAGAACACTCTTAGGAACACCTGTTGAACCATCCATTCATCCCTTTATTTTATGCTACTTATCCGGGGCAGGGTTGCAGAGGCAGTAGCCTAAGCAGAGAAGCCCCGACATCCTCCTTTCCAGACACATCCTCCATCTCATCCAGGGGGACACTGAAATGTTCCCATGCCCGCTGAGAGATGTAATCCCAGCAGCATGTCCTGGGTCCACCCCGCAGCCAACCTCCCACTAGGATATGCCCAGGAGGCACCCAGCAGGCATTCTAGTCAGAACCACCTCAACTGCTCTGTTCGATGTGGAGGAGTGCTGGCTCTAGTCTGAGTCCCTCCTGAATGACGAACTCTTCACTCTGCCACTAAAGGCGAGGCGGGCCACCTCCAGCAGAAGTTCATTTCTGACGCTTGTATCAACAATCTCATTCTTTTGGTCACTACCCAGAGCTTGTGACCAGATCTACTGTAAACTCAACAGCTTTGCTTTCATGCTCAGCTCTCTGGTCACCACAGCGGACTGGTGCAGCACCTGCATCACTGCAACCACACTGTTTCTCCCGAATCCAAGGTTTGACTAACAGATGGACTCTCTTCTCCAGCATCCTGGCTCATCTGTCGATCCCATACTAAATGGCCAGCCTGGATGTTGATTTGCTTGAAAAAGAATTGTTAATCCTAATAAAACAATAAAAAAAAGAGTTGGTAACATACAGTGACATAATAGGCTACTTCAACTTGATGTATTTGCTATTGTAAACAACACAGCAATTCAGTCTAGTTGAGGTCCAGATATACCACCACCATGCTTGATGGTTGTTATGATTTGTTTGTGCTGAAATGCTGTGTTTGTTTTTTTTTGCCAAAGATGGCACCGTGCATTGTGTCAAAGTATCTTTACTTTGGTCTCATCTGTCCTAAGGACATCGTTCCATGAGTCTTTGGAAACCTGAGCCACGTTGCCATGTTGTTTTTAGAGAGAAGTGGCTTTCTCCAGGACACCCTTCCAAACAAGCCCTAATTATTCAGTCTTTTTCTAATTGTACTGTTATGAACTTTAACATTTACCATGCTAACTGAGGCCTGTAGAGTCTGAGATGTAGCTCTTGGGTTTTGTGCAGTTTCCCTGAGCTTTACACAGTCTGACCTTGGGGTGGATATGCTGGGATGTCCACTCCAGGGATAACTAGCAACTGTCCTGTTTTCCACTTGTGTGTAATCTTTCTCACTGCGGAATGATGGACTTGAAATTGTTTGGGAATGGCCTTATAGCCCTTCCCAGATTTATGGGAAGCAACAGTTTGTTTATTTTTTCTCTAAGATTATTGCTGATGTCTTTCTCCCTTGGCATTGCGTTAACACACGCCTGAATGTCCCGGATCAGCAAACTGTTTAAATGTCTACTTTTACGGAGTTGGTCATGTGCTTTCTTTCTTTTTTTTCTGTGACTGTATCATAGATCAGGAAAGTGTTTTTCTCTTGCTTGCAGTTACGCAATGGGTGTAGCTTCGTGCTTAACAATTAAACCAGATCAACACGAGAGCAATATTGAGCTACTTTTCAAACTCTGAGTTACCTTTGAGTAACTGGCCAAAGTTCAGTAGAACTTGAGTAAAAAGCGGTGTACTAGGGGGAACATCTTTCAGGGAATACGAGTCACAGCTCAGCACTGCTCTAATTTTGGAGAATGAATTACCTTCAGTGCCTCGCTACGTAACTCCCTCACGGCTCTGTCTGGTTGCCTTGTTTTCCATTTGTCCGTTTGGCCTCGTCTTAGGCTACACTACACTATCCCCCCACATGTTTTCCATTGTCTGGATTAAAGTGAAATGGATGGTAGGTCATCAGTGTGACTGGGATTGTTATATTACATAGTGATCCTAAATCTGCATTTTCTTGTTTAGTGGGTGTTTGATTTTGTTCGGAAAGGTTCGCTCACACCTGGGCAATGTCAGGTCTCATTTCCCTATGTTTGTGATATCTCCTCCTCCTCCTTTGTGTGTGTGTGTGTGTGTTTTGTTAAACTCATTGAGATCAAGGTCACTGTGTGCTCTGTCTGAGCTCACCCAGTCTCTGTGGGAGTTTGGGGTTGCGCTGCTCGTCTGCCAGCCTCAGCTAATCTTAGTCACATCTGTCACAGATCCAAACCACTGCCTCTTTGGCTTGTGCTGCTCAGATTAACACTTTTCCATAAAAGCTCCCAAAGTAATTGTTACAACATGCTTTCCGAGTACAAAAATGAGTCAAATGAGATTAGAAAGCCAGAGAAAGTTTTAAAGAATTGACATCTTGCACTTTCTGCTGTTTACTGCAGACTTAAGCAATTAAGGATTGGACACTGTCACAGAAACAAAGTGTAAGTATGTAAGGAAAAGTGATGTGTGGAGGTGGTTAATGCAGAACATTTTGACAATGTTTCATATTTGTTTTTCATAGTGCAGTTTCCAAATCTGCGTGCAAACTTTCTCTAGTTTGTTCGTGTGTAAGTTCTTCTTGAGTGATTTCCCAGCAAGTTTTAAATTTGTCTTTCTGAAACTTGTAGATACGAGGCTGAGTGGGATTAGAGTGATATCTGTTGACTGTGGGAGACTGTGGCAGAATAACTTCAGACTGTTATATCAGGAACTTCTTGCATCAACTTTATTGTAAAGATAATGCAAGAATATAGAAATGGGACCGAATACACGTTAAATGCTCCAGGGACTGCGATATAATGAGTAAAACTGAGAAAAACAAGTGTACTTGGATGTCAGGAACTTTTATTAGGAATGTTTTTAGAAGAATGGCTTTACTGCAGCTCCAAGACAAAGCGATGTGAGTGATTTCAATATGTTTTCATTTGATACCGCTGGCATCTTCACATTTTGCACAAGGTCTGCTTTGGTGTCTCCTTTGACACACTGTGTCATGATGGTCCTTAATGGTCCTTGTTGAAAGAGCTACAGAAGCTACATTAGGATGCTGAAGGGGTGTTGGTTAAAGAGCTTGTCAACTAGAAGGCCATTATTTGTATCTTATGTGGGAGCTTCAAACAAACTGGAACTGGTTAGATATAGGCACCATGAATCACTTGGTTAGGTTTAAGAAAAGATCTTTGATGCTGACCCGGTGTGTTTAAATGTGACAATAATGGGTTCATTTACATGCACCCATATGTGACATGAGTGACAGTCATCTGTGTAGTGCCATGAACTGATTTGTCACAGATAGCTAGGTCCCCGTGGGTCAAATTTCAGTTTTGATTACGGTTTTCGCTTCTAGCGAGCATAAAAACAAAGTATTTGTGAGGTTTCTGCCAACAAGATGTATCTGGAAAAAGAAAAACTAAAGGTTTTGTAGTCTCGGGAGCTTGAAAAAAGGCAACTGGACTTCTTTTTGTTTCTTGAGGACGTTTCACCTCTCGTCCGAAAGGCTTCTTCAGTTCTCAGCCAAATGGTGGAGAGTTTTATAGATGATCTATCTCTCTCATTAATGGTTGCCTTTGTTTCCCCATCGCTCAGTCTCTCACCTGTTATGCTTTTGCCAGCTTGGCCAGCTAACTGTTGGCTACTGTGCAGATCCCCTGGCACACCTCATCTGCCCTCGCAGACATCCCGAGGTGGCGGTGGACCGGCGGGGTATGGCATTTGCCTTTGTGAGACAGGTTTCGCTGTCAAAAACACACTGTAACCAGGGCCCAACTCCCAACCAGACAACCCTGTGTCCCCTACCACCCCATCCCTATTTTCATTCAGGATTCAGGATTTTCAGTATGTCCTGGGAATTAAGATGGTCTGCACTGTTCCAGTTAATTTTAAAGGTCTTGGATTTGTACCAGAGGCTGTATATCACACCACATGCTTTTCCTTTGCTATTAAAAGCTGAAGAAAACCCTACCCATGAATGTGTTTCCAGATATACTGCAATGCACAGGCGTCTTTCTTCTCTATAAATCTGAGAGTCGTTGTTTTTGATGAAGTTGGTGAGGTTGTTATTTTTTTTGTGTGTACAATCTTGCTGTACAGCTGTGCACAAATGGCCACATTGAAAACTTGAGCCTCTTCAGTTACAAATCAAACCACCTCTTTTGCAACTTTTGATAAATCGCTCTCGCTGCCTTCATGTATATATGTCACTGATTTAACAGAAACCATGTAACTATAACTCTTGTCACAGCCTTTTCACCCTTTTTGGGTTCCAAAGAAAGATATAATATACAGCCTGTTTCCTGCTTTTACCTAATGAACCTGTCAAGAGACGTACTCCTCCAGTTTCCCAAACCTCAGAGCAAAAAATGAATGTAATCATTAAATAAATATGTGTCACTTTTATATATAAGTATATATCAATTTTCAAATAAAAAAATTATCTAGTTCATTTTTTAAAAAACTTAAAGTGTTATCATACTGTCATCATAAGTTTTAAGTTGCAACCATTCTGTAAAATTGATGATGTGTTTAGTCTTTTCTCCCATCACTAGATATCTCATTTTGAAACTAACTCCTCACATAAATAGTGTGGTATACTGACCCAGGAGTAACATTGGTCACCGCCTGTCTGCGCTCTGTGCTTTTTGGCTCCAGCACGTTGATGCTGAGGGTTTTGATGGCTGCCGCTTTTGGGAAAAGGCCTGTTGCAACCTAGCACTTTCGACATAAAGTGTGTAACCAAGAAAATGTGTTCCAGGCTGCAGTTTCTTGATTTAAGAGGAGAGTCGCTACAACATGCTTCAGATTAAACAGCTGCGTAGGTGAAAGTTTAGCGGTTACGTCCTTCATTCTGCTGACAGCTTTCCTTTTTGCCCCCTCACTCCCAAGACGCAACCTGGTATTGTGCAAGTCAGAGAGGTTTTGGTTCGAAGCATCGGGGGTCATCTTTATATAATATATAATATAACAGATTTATAGAAATTGTGTAAAAAGTAGTGTTTCAGGGGTTTTTTTTTTTGGTTTTTTTGGTTTTTTTTTACATATTTCTAATTTATCAGACACTATCTACACTAATTTATCTAATTATTTATCTAATTAGACTACAACCTCTATTCTTAAAAAAAGTTGGGAAATTATGTAAAATGTTAAAGGTGTAAGTCAATAAAATATGGGTCATTTCTAAGTTAAATGTATTTCTTTCATTTACAATTTTAGTGACAAACACATTTTGTCGTCAGGACCCAGCTTCTCGTGTCTGGCGACGTGCACTGTATACGACGAGCAGAATTTCCCCTCTGTTCAAATAATCAGTCCTTCTCACTTTCATTTTGTGTGACTACTGTTATTGATATATACAGTTTAGAGTCAATAAATCTTATGAAAGAACACAAAGGATATGCAATGTGGAGCTTGACATGAGGGGAAGTGTGGTCTGTTGATGTAATATAATTCTGTGTGAAATTGTAATGATTTGACGTTATTTTATGTGACGGGGGAATAAATCAAATGTTCAATAGATGGACGCTCAGCTTGGAAAGATTTATGTTTTGGAGTTGATAGCCAGAACTAAGGCAAGTGTAATTTTTGGACAGCCGCACCACATAAGCTTGGGGATTTTTGATGAAATAAAAATGGGCAATTGCTGATGTGGCGCAAGCAGTGACTGTGTCTTGCTAAATTCAATCCTCTCCCCAACACACATCCGTGAGGATTAATTCCCCTTTGAGAAACCCCTGGTTTCCTCTCTCTGGCCCGGCTGCCAGCATATTGTTCTAGCCAGAGTTATGATGATGATTTATGAGCTCCAAGTGACTGCTGAAAAGTGGACTGACTCGCACTTTCCGCTGTAATTTGCTTTTCAGTAATTGTTAGTTTTTGAGTATAGAGGAATACAAGTGCAAGGAAGTTGATAAAACTAGATATGGACCGAGTTTGACACGTCCACTTAAACATATCTCTAAAATTACAATATATTAAGTGCCTCGAGGCAATTGTTGTGAATTTAAAGTATAAAAATAAAATTGGATTAAACTACTCAGGCGCTCAAATTAGTTCATATGTTATTCTTTACTGAAATTTTTACAGTTATGTACAAAATTCCCAGTGACATGTTAGGTGTAGTAACTCCTTTTCCTTTCCTTTTCTTTTTCAAATTGCAGTAATTTGCTGTTACTACATTACCTTTAGTACTGCTATAGTTGCCCTATGTTGCATCAATCTGTTTTACAAAGGGACTTTTAGGGGAATCTTCCATAAAGAAGGCAAAGTCGCATCTTTCTCCAGCATTTCAAGGTAGGCAATACCAACCTTGTTTCAGGAAAGCAGTGGAGCCTGTCAGCAAATTGCTTTTATTGGACCCATTTGAGAGAATTATGTAACGATAATTAGACCTCACCATTGTTGTTAAGGAAACTACAGTAAGGCAGATAATTACAGTAACATGCTGTTACAAGTATTGCCCATAAATTACCTAGCAAATACAATTAAAAAAAGGGGAGGGGGGAACGAACATCTTCCTGTTTTCATTGCAAAAATGGAAACTACAGTTGCTTTATCAGGCTTAGAGGAGTATATGTTTGTCCTAAAACAGTGGATTCATCAGCTGATCAACACTAATAAATGAGCTGTTGTATCTTTAATAGTTTTAAGGCCAAAATACCTCTTAGATAAGTGCTTGCTTTTCTGGTATTTGATCTGTTGGTGTTCAGATGAGGATTGGAATTGGGCAGTGCTTCCACCTGGTGTGCACCTGTTATTGTCAGCCTGGTCCAGCCTGTAATAAATATGACTGCCCCGCTTTGTAGTGATATGGCATGTGAACACCTAAATCCATATAAATAATTAAGCCAGTCACCTGACCAATAATGACTGTCAGTCTGTGTATAAACTCGGTCTATTCCAAGGTCTCTTCTTCTTCTTCTTCTCTCTCTTTTTTTTTTTTTTTTTTTTGGTGTTGCAGTGTTTACGATTAGCTCCATCTCTGATTTATTCTGTTCAGCTCAGTGGGCATTAAAGAAGATCAACAGTGCATAAAAACCTCATGTCAGCTCGAGTTTTGCAGGTGTAATTACAGAGCTATGCAGAAATGTGAAGCACGATAAATCATTTTCATTTGGATTTTATAATCACCAAAAAACTTCTTCCCAGTAGTCTGAAGCAGTTTTTCACAGCAGAAAGTGTGAAGTTTGCAATCAACATGTACTTATTAACACAAATTGAAAATTTAATCAAAGAAAAATGACAAATATACTGCAATTGTGTTTTTGATAAGTAATATTGCTTTATTACTTTGGTAATACCTTTTAATATTACTTTGGTTTGACTAAAATTAAAGGTTGGACCTATCCCCCCCCCAAAAAAGAGAGAAATTTGCATTTAGTGCCTCTATCAGCATGTTACATGTTTATTTTTATTGTCGTCAACTTACTGACAGAGTTCCGCAGACCAATCAACACCTAATTCTCGCTCTGCATCCTCTGTTTTGCTCAGAACCTTGCTAATTGGATGTCACCCTTGTTCTGTGCTGAATGTGTGTGTCTGTGTGTGCGTACGTGTGTGCGTGTGCTCGTGTACATGTATGTGTTTGTGCAGCTCTCTTGTGGCAGGGTCAGGGCTGTGCTTGTCAACAAACCTCAGCAATTAGCTTTGACTCGGGGCTGTTTCATAGCTCACAGACAACAATTCAAAACCTCCAACAGAAATAACACAAAACCTCGAGGGAACATCTGTCAGTCATGACACTGCCCGGTACTGCTGAAGCTACAGCATATTCACTTATTTAAAGCCCGTGCTTGGTTTGTTTCCAAGGAAAGTCTGGCAACTGATGATGTTCCTTTTGACCTTATTTAACATGTAAAATAATAGCAGTCAAAAGCCAAATCCACTGAGACACTAGAAGTCAACTCAGATTATAGGTAATGGATATATATATATTTCTTTACCTTTTACTTTACTGTGTGCTTTAGTGTGTTTACAGTATATGAAACTGAAGCAGAATATTAAACTCGAAGCCAGCCTCAAAATGTGCTGCAGACAGATGCTGGGCATGTTGGTCAGAAGTATCACATTTCAAACCACCAATCTTCTGCTCATAATGTTACGTAACAGTTGGGGAATGTAGCCCGCTGCAGTCCGACAGGAGTCAACTTTTCATGCAAATGAAAAGACTTTAATGCATGTTTTTCATTTGGAAAAACAAAAGAAATACTCGTGGTGACGTTTCTTGAATAGAATTTATTTCTGACTGTTCCTTCTAAAAGCTTGAGGCGTGCTTTAATAGTTAAAATGTTTCTTAGCAGTTATCACACTTGTAACATTTGTGCCTTATTGGCGTTCCCTGCAGCAAGCATTTGTTTTTGTATTGGAAATTATTTATTACTACGCACTCATCTGCATATGGATGTATGTATTGTAAGCAAATGATCTCATGCATACACAATTTGTGTGCTGTGTAGAAAACAATGCGATGCAAATGCTTCCAGTGACTTTCTGGTTTTAAATAATTAAACGATGCAAAAACTTTTGCGATCCCTGCAGGCTGTTTCAGTTGTCAAAGAATGAGAGCGTAATGCCATGGAATAATAATGTTCCTAAAACTGCAACTTGCTGATGAGCTGAGCAGAAACGTGTCAGGGATAATGGGCAAATGTGATTAACGATCTGTCCAAAATGTCTTTAGTGGCAGATATTTGCGTGGCTCAACAGGTTTTTAGGATTGCTGCACTCTGTCTGATATCCCAGCGCTGCATTGCTTTTATTTTTCCATCGATAATAACCACTGATTATTGCTACTTTCAGTGATATCAGTTCAGCTCAGCCTGAACACATTTATAGTGCCCACTGCAGCTGAACTGATTACCATGTAATAACAGCCACATGGGCTGGAAAAAGCACATGGGGTTGAGGGTTCTTCTTCTGTGGTGTCCTCGGGGAGGAGACCGGGGAGGCAGGGAGTTTGCTGACTCAGCCCTTCTGGCCTGAACTGAGATTTAATGAGGGAGGAACAGAGTACTCTTGCTGTCAGTCACACACACATACACAGGCTTAGTTTTATACAGACATATACACATAAAGCACACAATTAGAGACACACACCATGCACTCCCTTTCCCCATGAGTCGCACTAAAGCACACACAGCTACTCTTATGTTTTACTAATGTTCTACTATTTTTCACCCCTTCTCCTTTCTTTTTTGCCTTTTATTCACACTTTCATTACCTCAAATACACATACAGTCTTGTAACACATACAGCCTTGCCCTTTGACCTTTATAACCCTCATTAATGTGTGCACACATTAGCCCCTGGCTGTAGCAAGCTCTAATTTGAAGTAAATGTGTTTGCGTTTATGTAAAGGGACTAATGGGAAAAATGAGTCTTGAGGTCTGTAAATGTTTTTAAGTGTGTGTGTGTGTGTGTGTGTGTGTGTATGTGTGTGCCCTCGAGAGTCTGTTTCTCTCACCAGGGGAGCCTGTCCAGCAAGCTATAAAACTCCACAGCTCTCAGGCTAAATGTGGCTGAAATGAAGGTTTAATGTGCTGGAAAAATGGTCGTTGGAT
The DNA here is from genome assembly GCA_015106715.1 of Bujurquina vittata. Classification (NCBI taxonomy): domain Eukaryota; kingdom Metazoa; phylum Chordata; class Actinopteri; order Cichliformes; family Cichlidae; genus Bujurquina; species Bujurquina vittata. The sequence goes on from VUQK01015631.1 coordinate 20,742, forward strand.
TTGAATGGTGTGTGTGTGTGTGTGTGTGTGTGGGGTGGGGTTGCGTGCGTGTGTTTTAATGGATTTAGTGGGTGTTTCTGTGTCTCTAAATGTAATTGTGTGTGTATGAATGCATTCTTTCTGTTTTGCTGTATTTGTCGTGTGTGTGTGTGTGTGTGTGTGTGTGTGTGTGTGAGTGTGTAAGACAAGTGATTTTAGAGAACTTGATGTACTTTAATTTGCAGTGTATGTAGCCTGAATGGCCTTGAAGTGTTAATACTTTGTGCTCGCATTTTCTTTTCATCTTTAGTGTGATGAAGATGCTGTTTGGATTTCAATATTGTAAAAATCATTGCTGCAATAGAAGCACAAGGACTATGCTACTGGAATTGGTTTCATTTAATTTAGTCATCACTTACACGTACAAATACCCTGCTGTGTATTTGTTTTGTTTGTTTTAAAGAGTCCTCCTGTCATTTTCTAATGCACGCTCATAAACTTAAGAGATTCTCAGGACAGAGGTACGAGGTGTGATCGTAAAGTTTCTTGTCTACCCTCCTAAATATCAAAACCCGTACTTAATAGAAATTTGGCTGATTCTCTTACTCGTAGTCTCCGAGGGCAGCTGTCGTCAAAGTCAGGCTGCTGTTTGTAGATCTCTTTGGAAGTCCATCATCACTGATGATATTCAACATTAAAAATTGGGTCATTTTGACAAAGAAGTAGATTTTTTCCCCCCTCTGTGTGCAAGTTGGATGTCCTCGGTTTCTGCAAGGTGTCTGATCAGAATCCCAGGGAGACTACCTTTAAATGAGAGTCCAGATTTAATCAGTTCAGATCCCCCCCCCCCGGCCAAAGTTTTCATCAAGCACCGTTTATTCAAATGTGACAAAACTTCATCAGAGCACAAGCTTTCTACTTTAACTGTACTCACAGAGATACTTTGCAGTGTTAGACAGTGGAGACATCCTCCTCATGTGGAGATGTTCACTTGGAGTGATATTACATTTTGCTTTCATACTGTTGAGTGTTACTGATTAGCTCTAGTCTACTATATTAAAAGCACTCTTCGTGTCCAGCGATGCGTATGCAACTAAAACAGTTGATTAAAGAACTGTTTCCTTTGAAGAAGTGAAATGTTTCCCTTTTTTGAATTCTCTCCTCTTATAAATGTTAAACTGTTAAACTTCTACTCTAAGAGAAAACTCAGTCTCTCCAGCACTAAATGAAACTGATAAACCTTGACCTGGAAACTCCTACTGATTACTGATGTTCAAAGAGGACTTCAAAACATCTTATTTCACATGCAGTGTAGTATTTTTTTTTTTAAAAATGTATATTTTTCCTGAGGTGAAATTGTTGTCTGTCTGTGATTAGCTGCTTTTGGCCTCGGGGCATTTGGTCAGTTTTTCTTTCAAGTTCAGGATCATGTAAATAAATCCAGATAAAATGAAGATGTTTGAGCTTTTTATCAACTGTGTTACTTTTGAATGCGGTTAATATTTCGTGCATTTGGGGGCAAACCTTATCACAGTCATGCTTCTACATCACATCTCACCACGGGGGACACTTAGATCACATCCTCTGAATCGGCAAATGTTGGATGGATTTTTCATTTTCTTCTCGGTTAACTGAAGCCAGCTGAACACATACCCGGGCCTGGTGGGAGTCACAGAGAGATGGCATGAATCTCATCTAATCTAATAAAGGGACTCTGCAGAGGCTGGAATTAATCAGATCTGCGAGGGGGAAGAGCTTTGAACATAAAGATGTGCAGTGAAAGCGTGGAAGCTTTTTGAGTGGAGAGAGAATATGATTGGACGTAATGAGTGTCTCTGTCATAGAATAAAATAGGGGGTCTAAATCACCTCAATTTTCCTTTGGACTTTATGTGCGGTCCTCATGCATTTGAGCTGAGAAGGACCACCGTGTCTTCTATTTGTCTGTGGACCAATTTCAAGGCCACTACCTCTCAATTTATAGCACACCAGCTATGATTTAGGCTTCCTGATTATACCAAACAGGACCAATTTTGTGCCAGTGTGGTTTAGTTGGTGTTATTGCCTGTCTTCAAACTCATATAGAATGATGTGTTGTAATTATTCTCATTTGCTTCTTCCTGGATTAAATTGATTAAAATCAGATTTGCATATAATGAAGCCTCTCCCTTCCTGTGTAGTCTCAAATGTGGGAAAAAATGCTCCTTAATTTCAAGTTTAAGTGAAAATCAGTAGGTATCACCACAAAAAAAAGCTTTTAGCATTTTCAGTATTTTTTTTTTTTTTTTGCTTATCATTGTATCTTCTTTGCCTGGTCAGTCATCAAGTGCTCGGTCCCCATAGTAAACCCCTCCGGCAGTTTTCCATCATATAATTCTAATTTATTTATTTGTCCTATACTACTTCTACTGCTCCGTCACTCTGCTTCAGCATACCCCAGTATAACATTAAGCTGCATCCTTCTGAAATCTGACCTCTTGTGCTCTCTCTCCTGTTTTTCTTCCCTTCGTCCTGCAGTTAATAGCTATATATGATGAACAGGAGCCCCATCATGGAGGTGATGGCACCAGTGCCAGCTCCACAGGGACACAAAGCCCCGACCTGTTTGCTGCAGACCTCAGCGCAGGCAGTGGAGCCTCTGCTTTCCAACCTTACCAGGCCGCCAGCGAGATCGAGGTCACACCTTCGGCCCTGCGCACCAGTAAGTCCCCAGAACTGGAAGGGAGATATTACATGTTACTGGATCAAATACCATTAGGGTTGTTTGCACAGACATGCATTATTTTAATAGAGGGATCATTACCTAAAGATACAGCCAGGAGCTGCAATATTTACTGATTAATATTTAATTCAGTTCCTCTTATATTCCTTGGGTTATCATCTTCATTGGAGTCAAATGTCAGCAACTACAGCAGTACAGAGAAAACACAACAAATCACTTTATCACAACCAAGCCGTACTGTAGCCCTCTTCATAAATTTTGTTAATTGGACAGGAGGTGCTGTTTTTTTTAGACACAGATAGCCGTTTGATCCCCGGCCAGAGTGGCTAATTGGTTCTATTCGCTGCCTCCTAAATCAAATGTGACGCCGAGGCCATTCACCTCTGCAGTTTTGCTGGCCAAGTTGCTTCTTCTACTGTAATTACTCTGAGTTTGGATGTGAAAGTGACTTGCGCAGGTGATTTGTCAATTTGGATCAAGCAAGTTCTTTTGCGCAGAAGCAAGCTTGTACACACAGATGTACACAGAGACAAACACTCACCGTTCCTGCTTTCCTGACTTCTCTTTTACCTTATTTTACCCAGAAAATTGTCTCTGTTTTTATCAAATGTTCCCACCATTTACAATTGTATATTGAATAATTATAGTTTTATTAATACAACTATTAATGTAGAATGACAGAAATGGAGAACACAAAAGATTTAACCTATTACATATAGCAGATTTTCCACCTAGTAGGGCATACTGTAAAAATATTTATATATGTAAATAAGCAAAATTAGCACTAAAGCCCTCAGCTGTCTTATCCACTAACCTTTGCACTGATTGACAGAGACCCCAGAATTTTCCTTTTCCCTCTGTCTTAAAACACACGCGCACACACAGTGCGACTGAGGTCACTTCAGTCCTAATTGCGTTTCTGGATGAGATGCTGATTGTGAATTTTCATTAAGAAACTGAAATTTCGGGTACAGTCACACCTGCCAGTTACGTCCAATGTAACTTTCTTCACAATAAATTATAACCCTGCTTAATTGACGACTCCAAATCTCATCAGCTGAATTTTAATGGGTTTTAAGAAAAAGCGTGTGACATGGAAGAGAAGGAATTAGATTATTTTTTTTTCACAAGCACCCTAATGAGAATAGCTTTCAATCACTGATTTATGTTGGAGAGAAGAGGAGATGAGAGGCGCCGGACTCTGTGGGGCTTTGCCAGTTTTTCTTGTTCGGCCCAGGAGCTCAAAAGAAAAATGATTAAGCTTATTAGACAGAGAGCTCTATTGAAATTCACAAATTGATTGATGTTCATTCCGTGGCTTTGTTAAACTCTGCAGATAAGAAAATACTAATTAAGGGACAATACTACTGTTGTGGACATGTGAGGCGTTTAGATGCCAACTTGAAAAAGATCATCTTTTTGAATATAACTAATATAGTAATCAGAAAACTTAGCTGGGTATACACTGTGTGATTTTTGGCTGCTTCCGATTGAAGGTGATCAAAGTGAAATAATCGTGGCGATTTCTTTAATTGTTTGTCCAAAACGGTCACCCTCTTTTGAGCAGTGAGTGGTGGTCAAAGTTGTTGTAACGGTCTTCGATCAGAGAGAGTCTGGCACCAAATGAAGGTTGGTTTATCGCACGGGTGTTACTGTTACTTTGACCTAACAAAACAACAACAAAAAAAAAAAATCATGTGCTTAATCAATGCAAAACTGGTGCGTAGTTGTGGAAGAAGAAGCATCATTTGTTTTATTGTGTCAACCAGCTGTTATCACAACTGCAACAAGAAGGGTGTCGCTTAAAACAAATGGCTGAGGAATTGCAGCTCTGTGTCGTAGCCTACAATTCATTGTGTTATCATATGATCATCGTTGGCATATGTCAAACTACATTGTACAGTAGCAGCAACCCTGGCTTAGAGTTCCCAGATCATGTCTATTTATTCCAGATATGTTATTGCAGCACCAGCCTACATCCCTTAAGTGTTGTAATGACTTCTAAATGGCATTGCATTTCATTTAATTAGGTCTTGTACTCAAAGAGAAGGCTGAAACCTCTGTTTAGCCTCCCCTGCTCTGCTTCTTATTTATTCTTTGTTTTTATTGCAGCCGCAGTCATGACATAGGTGTTGTCATTATGCCATGTTTTTTCTCTCACTTATGAGATGTCTGAAGTGGCGTGAAATTTGATCGCAGCTCATGAACGGTATCTTAAGCAGTGCTCATTAACCAAGCTGTTGTGCTGCAGTTAGAATAATTGTTTTATGATCAGTGCGTCTGACAAGATGAACAAAAGGTTAATGACTGCAGCTGTGCTGTGAGATCACAATGGCATTTGAGATGAGCAATGACAAAGAAGGGTAGTGCCTCCTCACCCTGTGACAGAGAAAGGAATGTCTGTCTGTGTCTGTCTTTGCTCGAAGCACTGTGACTGTATGAAACCATGTAGCGTTTGCCACAGCACAATGCAAACTCAGTAGATGCGGGACTGTGACACATAAGTCTTGACTGTAATTCAGTTCGAGAGAAGCACCCCTGCATCCCAATGCCTCCTGGGAGTTGCAGTTTCAGCTGTAGGTGTTGTTGAGACCTGTCAGGCAGCCCGCACACTGTCCCCTCCTGAACTCCATCCCCCCGAAGAGCCACTGCCTCCCACAGCTCAGAGCGATTTATGTGTCCCACGCTCTTGGTGACCCAGAAGCACCACTCGGCCAAATAAATGAGTGTAGGTACAAACGCCGACACATTTACACATTCTCATCGACTACTGTAGCTGTTGGTTCCAGTATTTCCAAACATAAACATGTGGAACTCATCATTGACGCGCATTCTTTACTCACAGTTGGTTTGTGGTGTGCACACACAGATAGACTTAACATAAATGCACACGACTCAAAAGAAAAGCATTAAGTGATCCGAAACACACACTGATGTGCAAACTCGCCAGTATGCCGGGAAGCACAGAGAAGTAAATACAGAAGTAAATACACACAAACGGATACAGTCAATCTCGTCATGCACCGACTCTCACAATACACACAAACTAAAAATAACTGTTGACTCAGACACACTCTCTTTGGGAAGATCACAGTAGTTCCTCTATGCGCACACACCAACATCCCAAACATCTGAAAGCGTGTAAACAGCAATATGTTTTGGAAGAGAACATGGGAACATGACACTTGGCACTGTCATCCAGAGATGATACTCCAGCTTTTTAAACAGTTTTAATCTTTTGTAATCCGTCTCTCCTGTGTGGTCTGAGGGGCTGTCTTTTCAGCCGATCAAATGAGCTCGCGGAAATTTGCAGAGGTTTCTATTGTCGTAACATTGTGTCTTGTGTACAAGCGCAGGCTGTAGTGTTTTCCTGGCCCTGTTGGACCTTGGCCCACCACCCACGCACTGCAACTTTTTAAACAGAGTGAAGAGTTTTAATGGAAGGCCTCCACTAACACTGGAGTTTCTCAATAGGCTCGTCCTGATATTGTTGTTCCCACACAGAGTCTGCTGCTCTGTGTTATGGGGAGATGCACTGACGGTAAAGTAGAGCTGCCTGATTAGACTTGTGGCGATATATATCACATTAATTCACAATGAGATGATAATGGAATCTGTTTCTTTAATTAGTCCACATTATGTTTGAGACATAAAATTTGTTCCAGCAAATTTACATCAATCATCTCCAAACCTTCTTCTTAAATCTTTAATGGCTACAGCAGGGAGTGTGGTTTGTTGTTGTTTTGTTAAAAAAAAACATATATATATAAAAATACATATATATATCAATATGGAACTTTTTCCAGTAAAAAAAAAAAACACAACATGTAGTTATGTATTTTTTTTAACAACTCTAGGTATCCAAAAAAATATATTGTAACAATGCTTTGACGCCCTGCTGCATGACCTGTCTCTCAGATATGCCCCTCCATGTCCGGCGCAGCAGCGACCCCGCTCTGATGACCATCAATGGGCCATTTAACGGCAGTGAGTCACGGGTCCAAATGGACGAGACGCCGTCAAGGAAGAACCCAACCCGCTGGTCGACCACCGCTGGCTTCCTGAAAGCTCACCACTCGTCTGGCACAAATAGCCTGGAAAGGAAGGTTAGTTTTCTGCCAACTGATTTGGAATGATTTGATTTTAATGAAGCAATGGAACACATGAAGGGATGCCATTGTCTTTTTAGTACAAATGCACTGAAGGTTGCTATGGGTCTGTGTAATGGAGACCACGGGTTCCATTACCTTTTGCCTACTTGGATTGTTTAATGATTGATGTATTAAATAAGCTATATATTGAAAAGAACACACATTTATTGTTTGAGCATTGATTGTTTGTTTTGCTACACCCAAACTTGGACTGTTCTGGATGCTCACCTGTGTCAGGGAGAGTATAAAAGGAAGCCATTTGCACATAGAATGGTTGTTGCTGTTGTACTGTGGTTGTAGGTATTGATGAACCTTATTTGAGCTTCATGCCCTCTCTTAACGCCAAGTAACCCTAACCCGACCAAACTGACAGACTGTTATATATCAACATTATGCATATATGAACATCTTGCTTTCTCCTTAAGTAAACCTCTTTTTTTTAACCTGCAGGCACAACCCTTAAACTGTCCTTAATGCCTTGTTTTGCTTTCCCAGGCTGACACTGATCAAAGTGTACACTTGCACGCTTCTGCTTGATTTATGCTTAAATACCTCTACACTGTAGCTTAAGGTGTGACTAAACGTATCGACTCAGACTGCAACAACTGTGATGCTAGTTGTATCTAGCTTGCTTATAATACTATTCTGTGATTTTCTTGTTTTCATAGCTCTGCTGAGCCATATATGAACTCAGTTCATTTCCAATATCTTCTGTGTTTCCTATTCAATGTTTAATGTATTCCTCTGTGCCCAGAAGACCCCACTGACTTGTGTTTGAACAATATAGACACACTAGCTCACAAGTATAAAGTCGTCAGGTCTCTCTTGAAAAACAATTGAGTAAATTCAGTGTAGGACGATTAATCAGCCTTTACTGTTTTTGTGTTTTGTGCATTTTTTTTGGCCACAGCAGCTTTATTGGCAATAGAGAGAGACAGGAATTGGGGGAAATATATAGGGGAAGACATACGGGCAAATAGGTGACAGGCCAGGACTCGAACCTGCGCTGCCCGCACCGCACCGTGGCATATACATGTGGTCATTCTTTTTTTACTAAGAAAAGAAACATTTACTTAATGAAAAGCAAACAAGCAGCATGTCTGCTTTAGAATAGCTTAGCTGAGAAATGTGGTAACAGTATTAGATGTAACAGTATCAGCTTTCCTCTGAAAAAACAAAAAACAAATCTTTTTTCCTGCAGGGTAAAGGTATGGACACGTACCGCAGTCTGCCACGAGATGCTGGGACCTGGGCCAATCAGAGAGAGTTTCAGAGAGAGACAGCCCGGTCATCGCTCAGCGCCAATCATCCCATGGTGGACCGCTGGCTGGAGAGACAGGAACAGGTAGGCGTTTGTTTATGCTAATAAACAAACATCAGAAATCACTGCATTTCTGAAGCTTATATGGCTTCACATGAGGCGCACACCTGATATCTTCAACCGTTTGGATTCAGAGATTTACAGCCAGTCCTACCCTGAGACTACCCATCAGTCCCAAGCTCTGCGTGGCCCAGATCCACTTCCAGAGCCCCAGACAGTTCTATTACTCCCATTGGATCTCTGCAAAAAGGTTAAAAAGTGAAGAATTTTCATCATAAATCCACAATGAATGAGCAGTTGAGGATGGGAAAATAACATAATGTTGATATAGTAAATAACACAAGCGACCTGCAGCACACATGGTTTTGTTTAACTGGATGCCGAGAACATTGCAGGGTTTGGGGATCTTTTCCCGCTGGGGTCATGTATGCCATGAAGTCTAGTTGATGCTGTTGTTTTAGAATATCTCGGTAAGTAATGATGACTCAAGTACGACCCACATGTTTCATTTGGATTACATTTGGTCTTTGCACGGATAGTGTTGCAAGAAACTGTTGGAAACAAATAGTTTTCACTTTTATACTTTCAGGATGTTTAAAAAACCTGTTCCTGAATTTTGCGGGACAATAAAAGCTGTTTCTTCTTCTTCTTCTTCTGTTGCTGTTGCTGTTCTGTTGGTTGGCATTTCAGCGTTGCTCTATTAAAACTGTTCAGCTTTAATGACTTGGGTTTAAATTCGAGTCTGGTATTAATATAATGACCTGAGGATGAAGGAATGAAAGTTTGACGAGCTTTCGTTGCTCTTCGGGCACTCTCATTGTGTAATGCAGAAGATGAAAATGAACAAAACAAAGAAAATAAAGTGGTCCCCTCTGCTTTGATTCATAATCTTTTTGAAAACAGAGCTTTCATTCAAATGTTGCACTTTAAAGTGTAATTGAAGGTGAAGACTTGACTCATAAAGACTAGCATCAAAGTGTGGTTGCTGGGATGAGCTAATCTTGGGTTAGTGTGTAGAAAAATCCGAGACTTTTTTCCCTCCTTCAATTCTTCTTTTTATTTGTTTATTTATTTTTTTGGTTACTGTTGCTACTGTTGTGCTTCATACCCAAAATGTCCAGAACATAGTCGGCGTATTAACAGTCTGGTGTTATTGAGTTGTAAGTGGCTGATCATCACTTGGTTTGTCAGCCCTTAAAAATAATCGCATGGCCAGTTGAACATGCTGAATTTTATAAAAATCAATAAGAAAGTTGCCCAACTTGTTCTTCAAACTTTTCTTCACCCTCATGAAGACATTCAGCAGCAACAACAGCAGTGCACAGCAAAGCAGAACTTGAGAGGTTTTTTTCTTTCTTTTCCTTATGCATCCAGCGAGTGTACACTACAGCTATCTAAACTTTGCTGATAGTCTGCTCCAGTAGAACTTCTTAACAGATAATCTGACTGAAATATCATCATCATTTCCCAGTGCTAGTTCTGTAATAGTAGGAAAAATATAATAAGATTCTCAGGAGCTTTTAAAACCGTTTATATATTTATGTTGAATTATTGTCATAATACGGAAGCCGAGACCGGCCATGGTCCCTATAAACTTTTTTCCAATGGTTTTCTCGTGATAACGCGTTATTTATCTCGTTATCACGGGATAACGAATACCGTTTTCCCGAGATAACAAGATAAATAACGCGGTATCACGGAAAACGAACTTTGTTTTCTTGAGATAACGAGTTAATTTACCAATGGTTTTCTCGAGATGATTATATTTTATTGAATGCTCATGATCAGTCTCTCAGTGTTCTTAAAACCTTTCCAAGAACGGACTCAAGATGAAAATGTCAGATTGTGGAGAACCTGCAGCTCAATGTGGGTTTTCTTTAGCTGAACAAAT
>VUQK01015634.1:20679-31629 GCA_015106715.1 Bujurquina vittata
TTTTCTCAGAGTTTTGAGATTAAAGTTATACTTTAATCTAATAATTCTAAAAAAAAATGAAGAATTCTGTGTCCCTTTTTTTTTTTTTTTTTTAGTGGCCCTAATCCTCTTCCGTAGAAAACAGCCTGGGCGAAGCTTCCCCAAGAAAACAGCAGCACATGCTCAGTCCCCGCCCCCATCACGATTTGAACCAATAGCGTGTTTGGAGACTTTACCGGACGTCCCGCCCACACGCATGAAGCAGGCAAACATGGCAGCTTCCACCGACAACAGCTTGGAGATCTCCGCGTCTATCGCTGGCATTTTGAATGAAAAACACAACCCTGAACACTTGCAGGTTTTGAAAAAATTTACAGCTGCGCTGCGGGACGAGGAATACCGGTAAGGTCAAAGTAATGTATTCCGCTTTTAAATGGAAATTGACCGCATCGTTGTGCCGGCTAAGCTAGCATTAACTTGAAAACATCTGTCAACTGCGCACTGTCAAATATTATGACGCCGCTGATCTCTGAAGGCTTTCACATCTAATTATTGTCGCCATAGTATCAAAACAAACAAAAAAACAAAACAACAGCTAACCGCAGTATACCTTAAATACACAGTTTTATCTAAGTTCATTGTAATAAAAGCAAATTTTTTGGCATTTACTGACCGTTGTTTTTTTATTTTTTTTTTATTTATTTCTGTTTAGGAGCTAACTCTGCTTATTACAATTGAACAACCTTTGCATGTGACCTAATACTGCCGCCTGTGGTATTTTTTTTAGCACAGGCATATCCCACAGTGAAGTAATATAGACCATATTTTATTTCATAATTTAACAAGACAGTGTTTCACAGTTGATACACCTGCCATAATGCCAGCACACATCATGTTATTAACTATACTTTTGTCGTAAATAGCGGTCTCCCGATGAAATAAGTCCTGCATACCTTGTGTTTGTTGTTATCAGAGATGCTGTGGAGGAGGAGATGTTCTCCACTTTTCTGAAGGTCCTGATGAGGCTGTGTGAAGAACTGCAGGCTGCCGGCATGGACGATGAGGATCTGCAGTCCTCTACCTTGGAGCTTCAGCTAACCGCCGAGTGCTTCAGAGCCCAGAGGAATGCCTGTGTCCAGAGTACACGCAACCAGAGTCTGCTCAGGTATTCCCAAAAAAATTATGGAAACAGTGGTCATAGAATGTATTGAACCAACTTAAGAGCTGTGTTTCTTGGTGAGAATTTGTCCTGCTAAAATGTATCTAGTCATGGTGTAAGAAACATATATTTTTCTTTTTGCTATTGTAGGGTTTGCTGAAGTGCTGTTCTGGGGTTGTATTATTGTATAATGTTAACGTTTGTTAGATTATTGGGTCCATCCTGTTTACTCTCAAACAAAACAAAAGCAAAAAAAACCCTGTTGACTTACAATGTGTCTTTTTCAACTAGGCAACTTGGTTTCATTGATGTATCCCTCAAACTCCTGAGATTCCTATCAACCGTAAATTTGGGAAATACAGATGCCATATTTGAACGTGAGTTTAAAATTCAGCCAATAATGCTTAAAGGAACACTTGATCCCTAAATCAAATGTACCTATTTTTCCTTTAACTGTTACAAAACCATCTACATTGTTTTGAAGTGAGCTGGAGATACCAGCTGTTGAGAGGTTTGCCTAGATGGTGCTGGTTTTATCTTGTGGTGCTCAAATTGTTAAAATTGTGACTTAGCTAGTCAAAAAAAATCCATAAAGGTTTGTGTAAGCAGTTTCATATAAGAACTGTTCTTTCAGCAGTCTACATCTGCCTGCCAAAAGAAGTGTGAGCCATCTAATATTACAGCTCACATGAGAGAATGGGGGGGGGGGGATCATTAAAGCTTACATCCTGCCACAATGTCAGTAGCAAGTACTGGGTTTTTAATTTTTAATTTTTTTTTGCTTTGAGAGCTACAAAACATGATGCTGTGTAGTTCCTTTGTATTCAAGAGAAGGCAGACATCTTTATAGCCTGTATCTCCAAAAGTAAGTAGCTCACACCAAAACATTCTAGAAGGATATAAAAGCTATACAGCATAGAGGAAAATTATCTAAGTTAATCTTAGCTGATCTCTTGAATGGACTTTCTGATGTTGATCTGTTTTCTGTTGTTCAGCTCTTCGTTGTGGCATCCAGTTCCTCGGTAACTTAGCAGTTGGTAACCAGTTGTGCAAAGATGAAATCTGGAGGATAAGCTTCCCAGATCTTTTCCTGTAAGTTTTGTGTGCCAACATTTCACCCTCATCGCTCTGTTTGACACAAAAATCACGTACCAATTCTGCATTAGTAACCCTGTGCCAACTCGAACGTGTGTAAACAGGCAGCTGCTTAGCACTGATGATGAGAAGGTGGTGAACTACACCTCAATGGTAATCCACACATGCCTGGATGAGGCCAAGGTGGAAGATTTGTCTAAACCACAGAACATCCAGCTGGCTCTCAGGGTGATGGAGCTCTGCAGAACTCAACCTGAGCTGGACTGGACGCAAGTGCATTATTGTGTTTGTGTAATATGATACTGAACTGAACTGAAGTTATGCATTAAGAGTGTGTTTAAGAGCTACTTGGTAAATTGTTATTTGTTATTTATCGATTTTCAGAGTGCTCATTGCAACACAGCATTTCCTGAGGTCTTTGTCTCTGGTGGAGAACATGTACTCAGAGATGTCTCACCATGATAGGTACTTCATTTTTGCTGTATGGGCAGAAACATGAACAATTTGTGCTGATAAATTAGTTTAAAAACAAAGTATGATTAAATGTTAGAATATCTTGTTATTTTTAATTTGCTCTGATTTTGACACTGCAAAAAATGATGCACAGAGTAGGGGTAATAGCTAATATTTAAATAAAATGTACTACAGATGCTTTATACAGATGTACAAGTTTGTTATTCTTTTCTTTCTTTTCTTTTTGTTCTTTCTGTTGTTTTCAGAGTTACTCTAGTAGAGCTTCTTTTAGCCCAGCTAAGAGAGGAGGGATCGGAGGACTGTGGCATCCCTCCCAGCGTGGCTCGTTTCTTAGCCACTTCCTTCCAGCAAGGTTGTGGAGCTGTGCTCACACTTGCTACAGGTTCTGCTTCCAGTGATGAGGTACAGATCATAAACTGAACCCATGTTCTACTGACCTTAAAAACACAGGAGTGTGTTTAGCAGGCCTTCCACACTGCATCTGTTAGTCTTACCCTGTGTGTAATGAATAAACTTGAAACAGTCGTCGTGTCTCAAGAATTTTCTCTGTTCTGCTGACACCTGTTTGCTGCAATCCCCTGCAGGTCCTGCAGGAGGCACTAGCAGTGATTAGTCTGCTGGATGTACTGTGTGAGATGACCTCAGACCACAAGCAGTTCATGTTCCTACAGGATCATCCAGACCTTCTAGCGGCTACTGTTGGTAAATGAAAAACATCTAACTTGGTTTAAAGGTGCAGATTCCCATTAAGTCAGCAACCAACCAACAGCGGGCACTAAATTAAACATACTGCAAGGTTCAAATGCTGGAAAGTTTGAAGTTAATCACTGATTTTGGTGCTGAATCAAATTTGATCAAAACCTGAATCGTTTTATGCTGCCTCTCTTTCACTTTCTGCTTCTCCTGCTCTCTGTCTCACACTCTTTACGTGTCCCATGCAGAGCTCCTGGAGCAGGTACATGCCACAGGGAAGGCCAGTAAGAACATTTTCAGTGCCGCTCAGAACTTCTCTTCCTTTGGTGGAGATGGAGACTGTTCCTCCTATTCTCCTGTCATCAGCTTTAAGGCACACCTCATCAGACTGATAGGAAACCTCTGCCACAGCAATACCAACAACCAGAACAAGGTTTGGACAAATGAGTGAATGAAAGGATGAATGGAATTTCCTTTAAGTTTGCAGGTGGTGCTTGATAACCATTGTACAAAAGAGTGAATTGGTATTTTGCCTTAAGCTATAATTTCCAGATTAAAGGCAGTTCCATTTCATTATGCTAATTCATGTTTCCACATGGTGCCATGATGGATCTTCTCCTGTAACTGAACCTTAGAGTCTTTCACATATTGGCATAAGTTCCAAATGTCTCTACGTGCAACAATCTCACATTTTTTACTTTGTATCATTGTGTATATGGATCATAGAGTTTCATGGAGGCATGCAATATAATTTGTTCTGTATTGTTGAATAAGTGCTAACATGTTATATATGGAAATTCAGTTGCGAAGTGTTGCTGCATCATAAAAAGCAGATCATTGTTGTTTTTTTGTTTTTATGGTTTAGAGTCAACATACAAATATTAATAATGCAAGAAGCCTAGGAAATTCTAACAGTTAGCACTGATCCATACATTAATTTGTTGATTTAAAATGAATTTTTTTTATTATAATGTAGAATTTACACAAGTGTGTAACTCTTGAACTGTAAGTGAACTTCCTTTTGTCTTTCACATCCTCACAAGGAGGAGGTAAGCGATGAGGAAGAGACTCAAGTGAAGGAAGCAGGGTGATTCATTAGCAATGAAAATCACCCAGAGCCTCTTTGGTTAGATTTGTAATAAATACTGATAGCTGTGTCTGGAAATTATGGTTTAGAACAATTATCAAATTTAGAAAAGGAAAATATTTACAAACCCTAAGATTCTAATGTTTTTTTTCGCTTGCATTTATTCTAGTCTACTGATCTACCCTTCTAATCTTCTAATGGGATCTTGGGGCTCTTAGCATTTAAACAAATACTCTTGATCAGTCCAGCACAGTCAGAGGGTTAAAAGTGTAAAGGGGAATGAGAGGTTTGGGAGGCCCACCTGAATTAGTTTGCTTGTTTGACCTCTCCACTAAATTATCATGCTCAGAGTGCAGGTTCTAGTAAATGGGCTGCTGCATGCAACCTCAAACCAAATCTCCTGAGGAGTGCAAACGAGTGCAAGGTTTAATTGAGCGAGAGGCTGTGGGTTCTTTCAACACAACTTGCTTTTCCGCTCCGATCTGAAACATTAGCTCCTTGATTATTCTAGCAATCTTATCAGGTTTTCTCAGTTGACATCTGTCAGCATCTAGCTTTCAACATAAAGTACAGATAGGTAATAAAGCAAACAGTATCAACATCACTTTATAAACTCGGTTGTACTTAATAGAAACAGATTTGTGGAATGCTTGTGGGATGGCCACCCTCGGTTGGCCCCTGTGTAATATTTATGGATGCTGATCTGTGGTCTGTCAGTGGTCAGAAATCACCACGTATCTGTTTTCACCCAGATTTCTTCCAGTAAACCAAATGTCGTCCCGTTCACCTTTGGGAGAGATTGTAATTTAAGATGTGCATGCAAAACGAGGAGCCGCTTGTGCCGGACTGAAAGTCAGGGTCCAGCTGCTTGTTATTCATCTCTCTATGAGTTTAAATATAATTTCAGTAACTTCAGAACATCATTCTTAAAGTGGAAAACACAGACCTGCGTGCTCATGCTGGTCGGCATCTGTGTTTCTTTGACAGTGTAAATGATATTTCCATTTTCTGAAACTCAGCACTTTGTCTTGTTTTGTTGCTCCAGTGTGTTTGGAGGGTAACCACAATGGCGAACAGAGGGCAACAGAAAGCAAATACAACAATTAAGCCTATAGAACGAGACACATGATAAAGAGCAGATCATCCTGTTGTGGTGCTGTTAGGCTAACCCAAGACTAACCCACAACCACACTGCTTCGTTTGCACGGATGTGAGGCTCTGCTAAGGGCATCTCCATACTGTTTCATTTTCTGTTGGATCTTAAGTAGATTCTTGAACCTCGAAGAACACCTCACAAATGCTTTCAGTAAATTTTGGGTACAAGATATCTGCTGTTTAAGTAAGTTTGTACAGATTTGTTTCCCCTTGTAAAAGAGTATAATATAGTAACTAGAGACTGTACAGCTCCCTTGTGTGCTGATACCTTGTCGTGGTTGGGGAGCTTGTGTGTCTCAGTGACCCTTGAGAGCTATATCAGCAGGGGCTTAAGTTCCTGGCAGGTCTAACCAAGCTGAGCAGGTCTCGAAGTAGAGGCCAGATGAAACTCAGCACCTGGATGGAGGTTGGACGTAGGGCTAACAACGCTACTCTGTAAAAACAATACCTTGTTGCAGAAACCACAATGTGGGCTTATGTCCCAAGAGGGACGAAGAAGACTAAGAAATAAGAAGCACAGCAAAACCATTTGCTACAGTTTTGTTCACTTGATGAGACATCCCATTAAAAGAATCTGGTTTCTTTTTGCATAAACAATGGACAGTTTGTGGTGTTGATATATAAATGTTTTTACTTCACTGATCCAGTACCAGTGTTAAATTAATACTCATGTATTCAGATTGGTCCAGATGACATACCTGTGGAGGTATGGGGATGTCTAGGAGAGAAAGCAGTGGGTTTTTAACCAGATTGTTTAACACAATTTTGAAGAGAGGATGGAAAGAAGCGTGCCGGTACTGATTTTAAAGAATGAGGTTGATGTATACTGTGTACATCAGGGATTGGCTCTGAGCACCTTCTTTTCTGCAACATGATTGACAGGTTTGCTGATGAGATTAGGGGCAGTCCCCACGAACTATGATGTTCACAGATGACATCTGTAGAGTAGGGACGAGGTGGAGGTATGCTATGGAGAGAAGAAGAATGAAAGTCAGTAGAAGCAAGACAAAAATACATGTGTATGAATGAGAGGGTGGCAGATGTAACAGTGAAGTTTAAATATCTGGGGTCAATCATACAAAGCAGAGGTGAAAAAGAGTGCAGGCAGGGTGGAGTGAGTGGAGACGAGGGTCAGGGACAAGATGGTAGTGAAACCTGCTGTGATGTATGGTTTGGAGACAGTGGCACTGACAAAAAGAAAGGAGGCCGAGCTGGATGTGGTAGAGCTGAAGGAACAGACAGGACTGGAAATGAGTGCATCAGAGGGACAGCTCAGGTTGAGCGGTTTGGAGACAAAGTTAAAAAGGTAAGACTGAAATGGTTTGGACATGTGCAGAGGAGGGACAGGCAGGAGAAAAAGAGGGAAACCTCAGAGAAGATTCATTGATGTAGCAAAGGAGGACATGCAGAGGGTTGGTTTGAGATGCTAAAGATAGGGTGAGATGGAGGCAGATGATCCCCTGTGGCGACCCCTAAAGGGAGCAGTCCAAAGAGGAAGCAGCTACAGTCTAGACTGGGAATCATTCTTTTTTTGTGCCAAGCCACATCAGGCTCTACTTTTTCTAATTTTGGAAAATAGAGCGTAGGAAATAAATGCATCCATGGATTTCTTTACTAAATTGGCATCTGGATCAACAGGCTGCTGCTTAACAGTGTCATTTCTAACTGTGCTACGCTCTGCTCTCAGTCCCGCTGTAAGTGCATCTGGTGAGCTGACAAGGGACAGGTGATGTGATATTGATTTACAGCATGCTGCAAAATATATTGCAGTTAATGCTTACTAAAAAGTGCTAAAGCAAACATGGTGAGAGTGAACAAGAGAAATTAGGTAATTAATTAGAAATGAAAACTGTGAAATTAGTAAGGCACCTTTGGCTGAGGTTATCTCAGGCCACTGCAGTAAGGCATCAGCCTCAGTTTAAACACTTGGAAATGAAAAGAAATCCATTGTCTTAATTCTCTTATTTCCACAGGTGAGAGAACTTGAAGGCATCCCTCTCATCTTGGACAACTGCAACATTGACAGCAACAATCCTTGTATCCTTTCTTATGAAATGATCTATAAATATGAAGCTGTGGTAATTTAGCCATATTTCATGTTTATTCAAAGCATTCTTCATGTTTAAGCACAGAATTTGTGGTCTTATTCTGTCTCTTTTGTAATTAAGCTTTGAATGTTTGTACAGTAAAGCCGGTGGGTTTGCAAAAAAAACCCAAAACTGCACAGAGCTTTAACTGTTGCAGCGTGTACAGGCTGGCAATGAAAAAGTGTTGAAATTTGAACATAGTTAATGTTGCTGTGCTTGCAGAGGGTTAACAGTGTCAAGTGATGGGTTGCAGTTGGTTTTAAAATGACTGAGGTTGCTTGAAGATGCAAATTTTTGTTTTGGAATTTTTTTAATCCAGTTGAAATGCATAACTAAAACTAAAATGCTAAGCTTTCTTCTTCTGTGCAGTGCAGTTACAGTTTATTGGGCTTGGTTCAATTAGTTGATGGGTAGCAGCAGACCTGGAAGAAAGAAAATAAACAGTTGGTACACTGTGGAGCTCCAGTTTTCACTTATTTTTTGCGCTAAAAGAATGTGATGCTTCCCGCACACATTCATCAGACCCACAGGGCTTGACTTGAAATTGGAGGGAGCTCCCATGTAATGTATCTTTTGTCACAACTTTTTGACAGGCTTTGAGGACACGCAGATGTCTTCAGGTTGCTAAGCTCTAAGCCGTGACTCATTCTCATCTCCATACCCCTCTGGGCATCCTTCTACCAGTCGCTGTTAGGTTGCTAAATTGCAGGCGTTGTACCAAGCTACTTTTTCAACTGTTCGACAGTCTGAGCTGAGCCTTCGTCCCCATGTTTGTCTTCCGTGCATGCTTACTCACGTACACTCACATGCACAAAACCACAACCCACTCTTATCTTTTCATGTAGTTGTTCAGGAAAAAATGTGTGTGGGTTTATGCAAAGAAACTTGATAGGGGTGACCTGAAATGCAAAATATAAATAACCTGTCTGCAAAAAATCCTTTGTTTGTTGGCCTAACTGTGCACTCAGTGACCCAAGGCAAATAGCAAACACTCATGAGTTGGACATTGAAAGAGCTTGAACTTTGCCCATCTTGAATATGAAGATGCACTACTTTAACAGTATAAATATGAGAGAAAATAAGGAAAAGCATAAAAGGTCTGCTTGAAAAATATGTTTAAAAATGCACGACAGAACAGTTACACATTCGACTTTGTGAAGGTGAAACTTTGACGTTGCTGTCCTTAACTGGGCGCCTCCAGTCATCAGCCAGTGGGCGATCTTCACTATCAGGAACCTCCTGGAGCACAACTCAGACAACCAGACACTGATTGCCTCTTTGGACCGCTGCGGCACAGCTGACTACTCCGCGCTCAGGGAGTTGGGTTTCCTGGTGGAGGAGCGAGATGGAACCTTGCTGCTCAAACCTGTCAGGAAAGACTCCTAAAAACATCAGCGAGGCAGCGAGGAGAAAGAAGGTTCTCAACCTACAAGCTGGTTTTCATGTAAAGTCATTGTCTAGAAGGAAATACACGACATGTACAAATCTATACTCTCATGGGTGAACATGCAGCTCATGAATGTTACCAAGTACTTAAGCAGCTTCTCGAGGTTAAAGGCCTGCACATTGTTAGACAGATATATTCTGTGGCTGTCAAGAATAACTCAGCCACACTGTTGCCAGTACAGTAATCAGAAAAGTGCTTTTGAATTAGATATTGTGATCTGAAAAGTATATTATGCTATATAACATACTTTTCTACCTCAGTAATGCTGGCACTCAAGCCTAAACTATTATGTATATGCAAAAGACCTATGGTATAGAAGCAGAGGTCATAATGTCAGGAGCTCTGGCTTTGTCTTGTTCTGAGAGTGGGAAATGAAGAGTTTGTTAGAGGCGAGCACATGCTGGTACCTTTTGGCAAGGCTGATGCTTTGCGGTTTAATCCTAAAACAAAGAGCACTGCAGTATCCAGGCTTTTCGCTTTTCACAGACACAGATGATACCAGCAGGGGTTTGGGTTTAATCCCAGGCCCATAGTGACTCCTGCAGTAACCACGAAACAGAGAATGACCAAAACATGATGTAATCTGCCGCCTCCCTGCTTTACCTAATTAAAGGGTGCCATCTTGGCCATGATATGAAGACCTTATTTAAATACTTGAAATATTCCAATTATTTAAACAGATATGGTATTAATAATATTAAAAGCTTAGGATATTTAAGTGTGAAATCCAGGAATACAAATGCATGTTTTATTTAAAAACAAGGCTCAGTGTTTAGTGTGAGTCGCTGTATCTTTGCTTGCTTTTCCAGTGATTCTTCTTTTAGGATTATAACAGTATTAGTGAATACTTAACATAGTCTTGTGAATTTCATCCTAATCTTCTGTTTCCATCCAGTAACGTTAATAAATAAGGCATAAGAGATCTTATGGCATGCAGGATGATTTCTAACCATTCTAGAACAGCACTGGTATACACTTCGTACTACTCTGAGCAATCTATAATTTATTATACCAGACTGCAAAGACCTTCCTGGAATACTTAATCAATATTGTGCTTCCTATTTAGCTGTAGCTGCGTGTTTGCTCTGCTGACCAGAGATAGTAATTGTACATCAGTAGACAGCGGATAAGAGCACTGAAATTGTGCATCTGTAAAGCGAGAGAGGGGAGTCAGACCATAAGCATTAGTTTGCAGAATGACATCCCTCCCTGTTCCTCCTGCTGCTGGATAAGCTGAATGGTCCTGACAACTCAACAAAGCAGCGCTTTATGGCCCTGCCAACACCCTGCTCCACCCTGTTTGCTCTGCCCCTGATTTTTTAATGACAAAATGTGTTGAAACAATTGGTTGGTCTCTCCTTTCAATCCACCAACATAGTGAAGGGAGCTTATAGGGTTCCGGTCCCCAGGATTTCAGACAGCTAACAAAACAGCTGTTAGTTGCGCTTGACTGAATGGCTGCAATGCTTTTCAGCCCCACAGGAAAGAGGCTGTGCAAGTCAGCCGGGCTGAATGAGGTGGCATGGCTTCAGCCATGTGGTCATCTCCTAACACATTAGAACCACATTGGTCAAGGTCAAAATTTCTTGTTTCCCATGTCAGCATTTTACACCACAAGCCTCTACTGTAATGTACTTGTGCCTTCTGGTTTTCATGCTAGCTTTCAACAAAAAACACCATGCTAGGCTTCATTTGTTTTTTTGTGTTTTTTTTTTTTTTTTGGGGGGGGTGTTTTAAAATTTTTTTTTAAAATTTTTTATTAAATTTTTGTTTT
>VUQK01015635.1:9742-26748 GCA_015106715.1 Bujurquina vittata
TGTTTATTTAAATTAATGCTCTTTGCCCCCAAACCCCCCCACCCCAAAACCCTCCGTGCCCCCCCCCCCCCCCCACACACACACACACACTTTGGGAATGGCTTTATACTGTAGCATTACTATAGTGCACATACAGACATATCATTTTAAGTCCAACATTTTCTCCTTTGGCTCTAGCTTTTGGCCATCTCGCCAAAATATCTGAGTGAACTCCACTCAACATACAGGCTCTAAATTGGTGTAAATTGGTGCTGAAAATAGCTTCCTGCTGCACCAGAAAAGGATGCCCTGAGAGGCTGAGTGAACCAGTACAGCTGCAGCAGGGTCTGAACCCTCAGCAACCCCGCTTAAATATACAGATTTTAACAATATATTCCTGGCCAATAACAGTCTGCTTACATTCACTTGAAAATGAAATGCTAACACAAGTTAGCTGAACTATCTGAGCTACTAGTAGCATTCATTAGTTTGGAGTAAAGAGGTTTCACAGAGGCCTGCGAAACCTGCAATTTATTTGTCAGAACTCAAGATGGTGCATATATTAACATTTTTCCAATAGCAACAATCTGTCTAACAGCTGGTGATTGCTGACGTATTCCTATGTGTCGAGCTGGGGTGGGGGGCTTTAGGGCGGAGTCCTGAAAGATGCATCCTCAGGGTGCACAACCTGCACATACATCTGAATAATGAAATAAATAAATCTAAATAATGAAATATATTTTTATTATCAACGGCTCAGTCAGTAACCAGCTAAGACACCTTGTCACTGAGCTGCTGCGTTGAGCAGAGACGCCATAACGTGACCTAACGCTAACCTGCTGTTCCTAATGCTGAATGCTTTAGAGGGACTGTATTAATTATGTTGACTCATCCTCCATTACTCCACCTGGCACTAGAGTTGACCATTCAGCATTAGTCAGTATATTCATCCAGTCATCTGCAGTGACAAGAGCTAAAAATAGTCCAAAGATTCTATTATAGTTTCTGAAGAAACTGCATCCACAAAGTGGTTGAAGGTTTTGATTGATTTAAAAAAAAAAAAAAACACGCTTAAGTAGCAATTAATTTCATGCCAGTCAATTAATCAATTAACTGACTGCTTCTTGCACCGCTAACATCTGTTTAGTAAACCTTAATTTCATGAGAAAGTAATTCATCGTAGAAAACGATTCATAAGCGACGAGTTATTGCAGTTACTAAGGATATTGCTTTCATGCTACTGACTTTCAAGGCTTTGTAATATTAATTTCCCCCGTGTTACAAGCCATGGCGAGAATGCAGGATGAGTCCATTGCTCTGATTAAAGGTCTAAATTAACTGAGATGCTTGTATTAATTCATTCATTGCTATTGATTCGGGGCATGCATGCAGCCAAGGTAAGACCTTGTGCATTACTCTCTCATTAATAGAGACATCCACACGCGCAACCATCACGCCAGGAATGAGTAATGAATTTAATGTGTGTGCAGTAAAAAGAGCTGTGAAGGAAGGAGACTGGATTTATTTGTGACAGTCAAACAATCATATTGTTTATCTAATCCACACGCAACACACACTGAAATCGATTCCATTAATTACAGCTTTGCCCACCACATAACCTGAACTGACTGTGCTTAAACCGAGAGGAGCATGCCTCCGAGTGAGCTCCACTGGCCTCAGCCCAATTAAATGAAGCTCATAAATAACATAAACAACGCTTCACACCCTTCAGGCACTGTAGTAATCAGCCGAAAGACAGTAGGGCACACACACACACACACACACACACACAGAAAAAAAAAGCCATTCATGTAATGTGGATAAAAGCACAAAAACACTTTCAATGATTTCTGCCGCTATCCTGATGGTGACAGTCGTTGCATTTTAAGCCAGTAATTGCTTACGTTTGATCAGGTGATGTGCAGCCATATCTGGTGTCAATCAAATATAATTTGATTTTCATCAAATTACAAAAGATACTCAACAGTTTAGTTGTAAATCTTCACATTAAATAACTAAATATGTATCCCACCCTGCTCACTAATTGCAGGGGCTAAATTTATTCTGCTCCCCGAATAGCTAATGAGTCATTTGGGACTGAAGATCTCTGGAGTGTGTGCACAGTGGCTACATTTCTTTTTCCGGCCTTGTTCAACTTTCTCACTAAATGCTATGCAAAGCTAACGCTTACTCAGAGCCAAAGCACAAACACACAGCACACTGGATCCTTGTACTTTCAGAAGGTTCCCTGGATAAATTGGCTGAGGCTTATGCATGCAGATTGCAGTTATTTTAATTGGCTGTTGTTTCCCAGTATCAGGAGGCATTTCTATGAAAACAGACAAGAGCTGCACATAATGCACAGACACACACATGTAAGGGTTGTTTGAAAGCAGCAAAGGGAACGTCCCTGTGGCCACGCGGACGGGTGTAGCTGTCAAATTCCGATTCCCAGATGGGCCTCTGCTCTCACATCAGTGGCACGTAAACACGTTCACATCATCCACTCCTGACGCATTAGATACAGCCTAGCTTTATGATTTTCCTGAGCTGCTTAATTCCCTTTGCTGCTTGTTTTAAATCAGTGCATGAGTGTGATTAAATTTTTATAGACTGCCTGTGCGGTGACCTTGAGCCAGCGTCTGACCTTGCCAGCTTTCAAAAGGGAAATTAGCAAAATTGTTTTATAATTATGGATATAGTGAGAACGCCAGGCTTTGTTTTGGGATATGACAGCTTAAAGCTACATAAGACTCAGCCATACATACCTACTTGAATAAAATGTAAAATAGATTTGAGGAATTGAATGGACCTAAATTCCTCTGAGCCAGGCTGGATTATTTAGCTAAATGTCCTCATGCTTTACTTTCACAGCTGCATCATTATGGGGTTGTTCCTCTCTCAGGTGCTCCAATAAAGTTCAATGAGCAAGTCCCAGGAATGCAAGGATCAGAAGATGCTGACGCCTCAGGACCCAATTGTGCACACTCAATAAAAGTACTTATATCATCCAGCCCCACAGTGCTAAATTTGCAGTCTCAAAGTAACTTTGTGTCTAGGCCAGCCCAGAGTGAATGGGTCACATGCAACAGCAGCAACCGAGCGGGAACCACCCCAATGACTCCAAAGGTACAACAAGCTACTGGATTTTCTGGTAAGACAGAAACCCAACCTGATGCGAACATCTCAAAAATAAAGTCAGGAAATATGTGAGTGTGCATGCATATGAGATGGGTTTGCCAAGAAGATGTATAAACCTTTAACACAGCACTCTACATGCATGCACACAGAGACACACGCGCGCTGTCATTCCGGTCTGCTGCCTTTCGTGGTCCCGTGGGAAGAGTTTATCGATCAGAAGAGAATCTCCCTAATTAGAGCTGAGCTGGCGAGGAAAGAGGGTAAAGAATCAGTGGGGGAAGGAGGAAGGAAAAGACTAGAAAAAGCAAAGAAGAAGAGAATGCAAAGAGGCACTTTGACTTCTTGCTCTACGAAGGACTTGGGACATGAGACAGAGCAGACGAGTAAACAACAACGGGGATGTAGAGGGGATGGAAGCAACAGGAGGAGGGAGGGGGGGGGAGCGTGACAGCAGAAACCATGAGAGGAAAGAGGAAGAGCACAGCGCAGAGGCCGAACAAGAGAGACAGAAATGAATTCACCACATGACCGCGTCCCAGAGTTCATTGCTCTCGTCTAAAGAACAAGGAGGAAACAAAGGCTGAGGATGATTTGATTTCACTCACCCTCTGAGCATTTCCGTACTCCAGGGATTTAATTAAAAGATGCAATTATGTTTTTTCACAACACCCCCACCTCCTTTTTGTTCCCTCCTTTGCAACCAGTCATTGCACAACAACTAACGTGGCAGGTTTTTGATGTGCGCTGGTGACAAAATGCATGCTTTTTCTATTTCGTTTCCGTTCAGTGGTGGCGACACCCACGACAGATGCCAACAAACACACAAAATCTCTAACTTAATGCGGCGCTCTAATATTTGTCTGATGAAGACATATTACCTGTGGCCACCAAAGATCAAACCTGCCCTCAGTATTAAAATGTCCCCGCTCCAGGGGTACTTTGCTCATTTGAAAGTCTGGACCTGCTACAGTGAGAATCATTCAAAGCACAGGTGAACTGGGAACGCTCTCTTACCTGTTTCAGCCTCCACCCACTCACCGCTAACAACTCACTGAATTCTAACTAGCTCCTGCTCTAACAGCAGCCATGTTGTTACTGCAGCGGCGCAAGCATACAGTGTAGGCTTTTTTCTTTCTCTCTGTGTTCTCCTTATTTTTATTCTTAGACTCTGCTGGGGAAGCTTTACACGATTCACAGTTCAAAAGCAATCTTAATTAATCTTAAACTCGGCCTCGGTGCAGCCCTCGGTTCATCCTCTGTCTGAAACCAGCAGGAGGATTTTCTTTAGACTGGCTGCAGATTTGAGCAGCAGGTGGGCCGGGCTGCTTTGCTCATGGGCGGGGGGGGGCATGTTTAATATGAGCATCCAGCAGTGGAACAGATATCTGCGACAGGAAATAAGGAAAAGCACAACAGATCTAGAGTAAATTCTTGCATGAGGGGGGCACCCGTTTTTTTTTTTGGGCTTCTTTCCTTGTGGGCTCAAATTAAAATACTCAACCAAAAATGTTCCTATTCAAGAGGTCCTTGTGTCCACCGTCTTTTGATCACATCAGCCGACACAGCAGTCAGCTCAGCTCCTGCTGTCATACATAAAACAAGAGATTGTGTTTCCTAATTTCATTTTCCATTAGCAAACAAATGAACTTCCTCCCTGTTAATTGGTCAGAATGTTAGAAAGAAAAAAAATCCAGATGAGATCCAACAAAATAAATGTCAGACAAACAAACAAAAAAACATGTAACGCGCGTGTGTGTGTGTGCGTGTGTGTGTGTGTGAGTGGGTGATAGTTGAGATAAGGCGTGCGTTAAGCTCGTTGAGCGAGGTGGCGCTGGTGCCGAGCTCATCAAGCAGCCCATTTTCAACACAGTCGGTACACTGCAGCTAAATTTAATAAAGCTCCACGAAACACTCGGCAGCAACATCAGAGAGCTGTCTCACAGCGCTCACACCACCACCACACCACCCCCACTCGTGTCACTCCAAAATTGCATGGGCAGACTGCCTGAAATGGTTTGAAATGCTGAAGGCTGGTGCAGTGAAAATGTATTAATTATGTGGGAGTCAAAGCAAGCTTTTGAGTGTCATTCGCCTGGAAATGTGGCAAACTGAAACGCTTAGTGCCTCCAAAGGCCACAGATGTGAATATGAACTTAAAACAGGCCTCAGATTTGTCGCCTCAGTTCCGAGGCTCTCGCTACTGTTGGTCTTTAAAAGACCTGCATTATCACGGTAAACTCAGTCTGCACTCATACATGCAGAAGATATCGTTACAGTGTTGAATTGGGAACAGTGAAGACACCTGAAGCTTCGTTTGTCAGAGCTAATTATTTTATCCAGTAAAAACATTTTCTTCATGTGAGCGACACAGAAATAATGCAGCTCAAACTACGTAATGCTTTTCATGTCACACGCCTCTTTCATCTTTTGATCTTTGAGTTTCTCTGAATTCATTTTTCAGTCAGTAACAACTTTCAAAGTCAAAGCTTGTTGGCTGTTAAACATTACGAGGAAAATTACCAAATATTTAAACGCTGAGATGAAGTCATCTTTATTTGAAGAAGCAGACTGTGTTTTTGAGACCACTACATCACCCGTGTGAATGTTGTTCCTCAACCAAAGATGCTGGATGTAGTGAATAAAACTCACACATGCAAATAGATATTTAATTTATTACTTGTTAATGTGTCAGAAGGTTCAATAATTAAAAAAAAAAAATCTGTCAATTATTTCCTGGTTATGGCTTTACGGGGTTGAGACATCTTTTTCTAATCTTTAAGGTTCATCTGCTGATTGCAGCTCATTTTCATGTTGGTGGATGTTATTATTGGCTCCTGTTTGCAGCTCAGCTCAGATGTGCAGCTGAAGGCTGCGTTACACTGCTGAGTCAAATAAAGCAAATTTAGAATATTAAAGTAAGGATGCAGGTTGATGGAATCTAATCAGTCATATGTTCAAATGAAGACGTTTAAAATATAACACACACAAAGTGTTTTTGTAACTGGTGAGTGTGGTGCTGCGGGAGAAGAAGCACAGAGCACGTTTCTTTGTTGTTACCCCTGCCAGGGTGATTATAATTTGGGTTCCGCCGGTCTATTTGATGGTCAGCATGACACCTTAAAGTCAACAGATTTCAGTGAAATTAGGTGGAAAATGAAAGCACTGGCAATTAAGACCAAGTGATTAGCATTTGGTATGGAGTCAGGTCCAGGTGTAGATGGAGAATTTACTGCACCAATGAAAGCGTTCCGCCACAAAAGAACAACAAAAAGAACAAGAAAACAAAATTAAAAAACAATAAAAAAAAAACAGAAAACCATGAACATTGAAGCGACTGATCAAAGGGAAGTCAAGCAGCATAAAAACGCACAGCGTAGCTCGTGGTCGCTGGATGCAACAACAAAATACAGTATTTTTTAAACTGCCTCATTTCTTACTGACAGTCAAATTTTTTAGCGCTAACATTAGAAAAACTGTTTTTACTGCAATCAGGATCCTCTATCCTGAACTTAGGGGAACAAATGACTAACATGAGGAGTCTGTTTAGGCAGCAAAAGCACTTCGGCTTTGGAAAAATGGTTTATGTAAATAGACATGCTCCTCATTAAACCATGTTTATTTATATGCAGCATATAATGTGAGTTTACATTGAGTCTATAGGAGGAAGAAACACTTTCTAAGACAACACGGCTGCATTGACTGTTCTGTGATGGAGACCTGTGGCCGGCGCCCAGGAGAGCTTTTCACAGATCCATTTGAAGCTCATTTGATGATACTGGAAACAACAGTTTATCGGGTCTGCCTCCAACTCTCTTGAAGGCTTTGACTCTGCGTTCACCTTGAGAATGGCACATCAGCTGCATATTTTCTATTCACATAAAACCCATTCGGAGTGCGTTAGCTAAATGAAACTAATTCATGCACACTGTACATTTTTCTAGCATAAAGTTTTGTGTTACCAGCCTTCGGACTGTTAGCTGGTGGAAGTGAAACTTCCTTTTAAGTGGAAGGTCGAATTCTTAGTGAATAAACATGTATGATGTGAGAATGTGATCAAACTGTTTATCGGGAGAAAAGTGTGATTTTTAGGGCTCTTGAGCATAAAATTAGCTGGTATAATGTTAAGTGTCCCGCCACAGCCACAGCCTTTTGCGTACTAGCTGGTCTCTAGCCACATGGGAAAAACACAATTAGTAGGAAGGGACACATCCTTCCCAGCCACTCTATTCAAATGGGGCAACATAGCAGCTTCCACAAACCGGTGCCCACTCCTATATATTTTTGATGGATTAATGATAAATTTACGAGATGATTTATGCATCAATTTGTTAGAACATGTAACTGCATTCTAATCTATGTATATGTATGAGCACAATATCCTTTTTTTGTATTAAATGACCTTTAAAAAAATACTGAGTGTGCCTTTAGGGGTCCTTCTTGTTTGCTTTTAGTTTTACTTCGTATGTGCCATTTAACTCATGTGTGCCTCGTTCTCCCCAGCTGTCTCCACTTCCCAGTTTGCCCTTCTGTGTGTGTATGTAGTCATTGTCACCCCTGTTTCTTTACCAGTGTCTATTGCGCTTCCCCACGGTTTCCCAGCCCTAGTCTGTTTTCTAATTGAAGGTTTTTGTAAGTTTATAATTTCCAGTTTCCTTTTTCTGCTTTATGTCCCGCCATTTGTAGTCTCGCCATACAAGCGGCTCGCCTTTTGTTAACTCTGCACTTGGGTCCTCATCGCCACAACAGACTTGACAGATGGTTTATGAATCTTACGGTTGTCACCTTCCTTTAGGCTCAGGCCACATAATAAGTAGTTTTTTTTCCTTGACTAGACAATGGTGAAAACATGGCCTTGTAGAAGAGGCCTCTTTCACTGTTTGACAAGAGATTTAGCCCAGGCCTGGCTCTTTTTTTTCATCCTTGTCCTCCACACCAACTCACCTCTCTCAGACTCACTGGTGCTCATTGTGGAATGAATGAATTCACAAACTGTCACAAATTATTTTGCAAATTTACAAAGTTAATGCAAAACAGAAAAAGGGCTGTTGTCAAAGACATTGTTAGGAAAGTTGAGGTTTTGAGTGTGTAACACTGTCCACAACCGCCTTACTGTAAACATACTGTATGATTGTTGCTGAGTCTGTGTGCACAGTACAGCAGACAAAACTAGGAAAACCTCAAGAAGGGTCTCCCGCTCAGCCTCCATGCAACATTGATTGCTTCTATTGATTGTGTCTGTCCTTCAACACGGGGGAGACCACTTACATAAAACACCCAAATACACACAGAATGCCTCCACATCACAAAAACATACAGACGGGCACACCTCAGCACAGCACCTGTGCATGACAGCCATGCTGCAGGCACACACAAGCAAATAAAGAGATTTAAAGCTCTTCCCTGTCTTGTAAGCAGAAGCTGCCCCCCCCCCTCTCTGTGTCCATCCTTCCCTCCTGCAGGTAACAATGTGTACCAGTGTCACGCCACAAAGAGTCATGGCTGCCTTGGTTTAATTTGCTGAAATCTCTTCAGCTTCAATTGCCTCAGCCGATAGGCTGTTTCCCAACAATGAAAAGCGAGCAGATGACCTTGTAGAGCCAGTGACCAAAACAGAAAGCATTAATATTTCATTCTTACATAGCCTGCTCGTACCTCTTCTGTCTGTCTCTCTTGAAGAGGGGGGGGGGGTGCATTGTGACTGATGTCTGTAGTAGACCTCAGGCTGCTAAAATCTTACCAAGCTTACATCTTTTTTTCTGTTTCACTGTGTTTGGATGAGCAACGAAACTGGTGCGCTTCCCGTGATTGTGTTGGTGTGTGCATCGTGGCCATTTTCCAATTAAAATGCCAGTCCAAAATGAGCATGTGGAAAATGAACCGTCACAGCGATATTGTTTGCCAAAACAAGCACATTATCACATTATCATGTGGAAATTTTGCCCCCCTATGTAAGCGCTGTCTTTTCATGTACACCAGCAGACGCAGCAAAGGTATAACGCAAACAGTGCTGCCACATGTGAGAGCGCACTCTGATATCCACAGAGCTGCTGTATGTGTCATTCAATTACCAGGAACAGGTTGTAATTGTATTTAATTGAAATTTAGCCAATAAAAACCCACAGCTCTGCCAAATTGCTTCCCACAAACATGTCCTCGGGGGCTGGAGAAATGTACGGCAACACGCTTACAGACATGTCAAAGAAACGACCTTTGGGTAAGAACTCAATTTAGCAGCAAACCAGTTAGAAATTAGCATATCCAGATCTAGCCTGCTAAATCTGATTACATTGATTTAATTGGATTTAACCTGCTTTGCTGTAATAACAATAAACCTAGAGTATTGGATGTGCACCACCACCACCATAGCTCTTGGATAATATTAAGACAATATGAGCCAGGAATATTGATAGGAGTGCATTTCTCACGCAGGCTTAGTTGGCACGCTTGCCAATTAAATAAAGCGTTGTGACAAATGTGGGGAAGCCGCTCTGGAGTTGTAATCTCTTTATTTAGAACTGAAGGACAGGTGGAAGATAGCAGCAAAAACCAAATAATATCTTCCTGTCATCCGACTCGTGTACCTTTTGTATTAAAGGCTTGATAAGGTTGACGCTCTGGCACAGCAATCACAATCAAAATGTCAGAATACATGTGCAGGTCAGGTGGGGAGCATCGGCAAATAATGCCACGTGCTTTGTACATGACATTTTCTGTGGCTGAGGTTAAATGGTTGCATGATCTACGAGTCAGTCACGACGACAATGCATATTCTGTTTTCACAAAACAGAGCTCCGGGGCTTTACAACATCATCAGGAAGAATTAACTGAGCGATCCAAACATTTTGATGGTCTAGTACAGTGCATTGCATTGTGCCACTTTTACACTATAAGTCACTGTCACTCATTCACAAGCTTAGTTTATATGAGCTTTAGCTATCGTATGCACACCAGTGGATGTGTGGAGAGTGGGGGGATCGGTCTCTCAGCATTTATCTCTTTGCATGTGCACAGAGACCCAAATTACTTTGTTTTGTTTTGCTATATTCCAACCAGCTGATATGGAAAAAAAGGCAACCATTGCATTTGAACCCATAATCATGATGAAAGTTTGTGTCGAGAAGCAGGAAAAGGAGGTAAAATCAGATCCAGGAACAGGAATAAATAGATTGAGCAAAACTTCCACGATTTTTTACACTCATGAGAAAGTGGGCTAGGCTCTACAACATCCCTGTCATGCATATATTACCAACACCTTGATCATATTAGCTTTGAACTTTCTGCATTACACGTACAAAGAGACTTGAAAGCATCTAAACCTTTTAAAATGAAGTACACTTCTAAACTGTCCTAAATAAACAACATTAGCACTTTCAAAGAAAAAATGAATATGTGCTCATACATGAACCACAGGTTTCACAGTGGAGCCTCAAGTACACCATTTTTCACTTCAGGTCCCAGCAGGTAGCTTTTTATTCTCTTTCCCCTCAACCGTGACTAAACACCAGTGGTCAGCTGCCTCAGTGGTCAGCTCCCCTCCAATCATTACCATGCTAATAACTGCAAAATACTCTTTTGTAGCAGGAACAGGGGATAACCACACAGCAGGACATGCAGCGTTAGGGGCAAAATATGGCTTCTTCAGACCATGAGGGAAAGTAAAATGGGAGGGAAAAAATGGATGCGGAAAAATAAACATGCAGCGGGAGCTACGGGGTCGGCCCAGAGAGTGTGCTGTTTTTAATTCCAGATGATTTCCTCCAAGTCTTACCCGAATCAGGCCAGAGAGGCACTGATGGAGACAGCAACCCCTAGCCTCATTAGCCCTCTCCAGCTGCTTCACTGACATTTTGCACTTCATCCAAAGCCCCAGCGTCCCTCCAAACTACCGTCGCTACCAGAACACTTCAAACACACGAGCAGTAATTTAGTCCAATCTTGGACCCTTCTGAAGCTATAATGGAGACCTCCTTCCAACACGGACATCAATAAAATTGCTATGCGTGCCTCTCTGTGCGGACATACATTTGTTTTCTTTACTTTCATACCTCCCACACATTCCCACCACCATCACTTCCAGCACAGCCAATATGGCTGCTGTGAACAAAGAGATGGTCTTCCATTAATGTAATTGGCCAATTTAGCTGCTGCTGCAGCAGCTGAGAGCGGCTCTATACAAGTGGCTTTTCATGAATAACAAATTAGCCGTTACCTGGTGACTGAAGGTCCAACAAGTGGGTCTGGAAAAAAAAAACAATTATCAACAATTTCATTTGAATGGAAATGTGCTTTTTAACTTTTCTAATAAATCAAATATTGTAGTAGTTGTAGGCATGTGTACTCAAATATCATTTGTATTTCATATTTTATGCATAAAAAGCTAAAGGCTAAATTCTGCTTTCCTTCAGTTATATTTTTATCCTTCTGGATGTTTCCTTACATGCTATAGATTTAGCTATTTAGCCTGACATCAGCTCATCCAACAGCGAGGTGTTCCCAGCCCAGATGAGACGCAGGCACATAGATCGACCAGCAAATCGACACATTTACTTTAATGCTCAGCTCTGCGTCCACCACAATGGACCGCTTTAGCATTTGTGTTATTGCAGGCACAGCCCCAATCTGTCTGTCAGTCTCCAGCTCCCCTCTCCCGTCACTCGTGAACAACACCCCAAGATGCTTAAACTCCTCTGCAGCAAATTGTCCCTGACCTGGAATGGACACGCCACCCTTTTCTGGCTGAGGACCATGGCCTCAGACTTGGAGGCGCTAATTCTGATGCCCACCGCTTCTCAAGCTGCTCCAGTGCGAGCTGGAGGCCAAGCAGAACCACATCGTCTGCAAAGAGCAGAGATGAGATTGTGAGGCAACCTTCCACCACAGGGCCACTAATGCCAAAAATCCCATGGCCTCACCAAACACTGCAATCATCACCCTATCTCTAAGGGAGAGGCCAGCCACCCTTTAGAGGAAGCTCATTTAGAGGAAACAATGACCCGTATGGAAGATACACCAAGGAAACCCTGCCCAGGTTAGGTTTACCTGAGCTCCACCCTGGAGCCATGCCTGGGGGAGGAGCTTGGGGGAGAGCATCTGGTGGCTGGATGCCCAGCTGGGTGCAGCCAAAAGGGGATTCATGGGCCCACCCCCTGTAGGCCCATCACCTGCAGGAGATGTCATAGAGTTGGATGCAATGTGTGTTGGGCGGTGGCTAAGGGCGGAGGCCCTGTGGGACCAATCCCCGTCTGTGGAGATTTCATGATATGATTACCAATCAATCATCAACCTGTGAATGAACGTGTCCTCCTGTCACACGCAGTTATGCTGAGGACCAACTGTGTTTTACACAGAAGTCCAGTAACAGAACAGCATTCAGGTTCAGATCAGGCAGGCCATTCCTCCCAGTTTCACTAAACTCACTGCAGCTGCTCTCAGTGTCAGCTGTGAAGAGCTGACAGGGTCAGAATCAGAAAGTTGTTATTACCATATGTATGAAGAGGTTCACAACATTCGGAAATTGCTGCGGCACTTGGTGCTTACATAAAAAAAACAATATAGCTATAAATACTACATCACAATATCACAATTATGCAATGCAGGAATAAGTTACGATATAATCTTAATATGTACATAAAGAGTGATGTGATCTGTGCAACAGACAGGTGCATTAAGATAGGGTCATACATGGATAATACTGACTTTCCAGGCACAGCTGCAAAGAAAGGTCCATATCTGAGCCTGTGCAGTAAAAAGAAACAGTTATGACGGGAAAAGGTGAGGCATTGGAGAGAGGAAGGCAGAGTATTAAGCTTTGTGCTGCTTGAATCAAAGAAGAAGAAGAAGAAACTGTAAGACCTGGAACAACGGAAACAATGTTGGATTCATCCGTTAAGGATTTGGGGGAGAAAATTGACAATCTATGACTTCCGTGGGGGTAAAGTGGGAGTTTTGTGTGGGATAAAAG
The DNA here is from genome assembly GCA_015106715.1 of Bujurquina vittata. NCBI lineage: Eukaryota > Metazoa > Chordata > Actinopteri > Cichliformes > Cichlidae > Bujurquina > Bujurquina vittata. Next base: position 22,824 of record VUQK01015635.1, read on the forward strand.
AGCTTTGGAACAAGGCAAGCTACTACTCCATCCTGCAAAACCCAATTCGTTCTCTGCTGCCAATATCTTCCAACAACATGATAATGATCCTTCAAACGACAAACTGAGAGCTAGAATACCAAAATGGACCGCTCGTAAAAGCTCGAACAATGAAAAACGGGGATTTTTGTGCCAATTCAAATGTTTGAGCAGTAGTCCAGGTAAAAATACATAATTAAATGCAGTGTCTGAATCCTGTGAAAAGCCAGCCTGTGAAAAGATAAAAACCAGCAGCTCCAGCATATCCGCTAAACATTGTCAGGCCCATTTTATTTTGCTCTTTCCATTCTGTGTGTGACCTGTGTGTGGACACCAGCTGCCATCCAGAGAGAATCAGCTTCCCACCTCTTCTTTGGCCATCGTGTGCAAAAGGCAGTAACCCTTCAGGTTCCTTCAAACAAGCCACAATCAAAGCGTGCGGGGAGCATGGTGTCCGTCTTTACGTTTGTGGCACTGTGGTTCATTCCAATTCACTGCAGTTCTGTGATAGCCAGATGACAGCTATCCCCTGCTGTTTTCCTCCAAGCAGACTATCAGGCAGGCAGACAACAGAAATAACAGAACGGGACCTCTAACTGTCTTGATTTACCCAAAAGAATTACAGAAAAAAGTGTCGAATGATTGTGCTGTTGAAATGAAATTGTTCACAGTGATATTTTTAACTCAGCGTCTTCCCACTGGCCTCCTTTATGCTCTTTCACAAATGCAGCCCATCATGATTAAACTGCTTAGATTAAACAGTCGATTTCTGTTGAAAAATGAATTGACCTGAAATATAATGCAATAGAATTCAGCGGTGGGAGAAGCAGTCACCTCTTTTTAATAATGGAAAACTGAAATTATATCTCAGTTCACTCAAAATTCCTAAATCCAGGTGTTTCGTTGAGTTTATGATTATGTACTTCCTGCAAAGTTTACGTAGATTACACTGTGCAACAGGATGTTTGTCATGGACAAGCAAGTGCTTTTTTCTAAGTCCTTTTATTGTATAGAGCAGAAAATGTTCATAATTCCTGTCAATATTTGATTTTGTGGATTTTACAATTAATTTTTACGCCCAAATAGCAACATTTTCTTGCTGTGTTTGGTTGCAAATTGTGCAATATTTGAGAAGACGCTTGAAACTTCGGCAAGTTCTTTTAAAATCTTGAAATGTTGTGTTAAAGAAAGTTTGGATCAAATTTATTTTTTTTGTCCCATCAATTGATTATTTTTTTTTTTTCTTTTGAGCATTTTTACCATTTTTATGGGTAGTGTTGAAGAGAAAACAGCTTGAGAAAAGGTTCAAACCTAAATGAAACCCATTAGTAACTGGCATTAGGTGGGAAAATGACAAATTTGTGAAAAATCATTGCCGAACCACAAAGTTTTGGACTCAAAAATATATTTATATTTTCAATTTGTTTACATACAAAGAACTAGAAACGCAGTTTAAATGGAAGGACAAAAGTGGAGCTGTGGTCCTAGTGTTTTTAGCACAGGTGCATAAGCATGCATGCATTCTTATTGGCTGATTGCTCGTGCTGTGCTTTTGTGCCTTTATGGGTGAATATGTGCTGGTACTGTTGTTGTGCTTCACCACACTTTCATTTAATGCAGCTGCACAGAATAACTAGTCACAATATACAAAAAAACCCCTTAAAATTCAGTTCAATTTACATATCCGATGGAAACATTTATTTCTAGAATAAGGGAAGTTCTCCAACAAGGTCTTGAGCACTCACGAATGTGTGATAAGTGATTATAAGACACACAGTTCTTCACTGTGCTTAATTAAAGGCATGAGGGACAAAAAAAATACTTAGCTAAGGAAAAAGCTTTGACATCAACCCGCGATGGGGTGACTGAGGCGCTTTGATAAGCTCTTGTTATGTAGGCTATCTTTGGTTCATACAAATTATTATCTGACAACTTTGTAATAGGCCATCATGCTAATAGAATCACATTAATAAGAGTGCATTTTAATGTGCATATCTCATTTGGTTGCAGTGCTGTTTAAACTGCTGTGAGACACCCCCATTCAGCGGTAGTGTTAGCTTCTTATCTGATCTCCCCATATCTCCAAATGCCACTGACAGCCCCTGCCATCACATCGCCTTTTTTTTAGCACGCCCGTACGCGAGTGAGGACACTTAGAACATGGACCACAAAAGAGTTCAATTTTTTTCTAATAATGAGTTATTTAAATATCTAGGAAATCCCTCATCAAAGCCCATAAATTATCCAAAATTAGCCCAAACCCCATCCTCAGTCACCACTGCCAAAGCTGTGCACAAAGTGTGAAAACATGTAATCCATAGACTTATTTACCCTCATCATCCTTTTGGAAATCGCTGTTTGAGTCAAATTGCATTAAGATCATTTCATTTGTGTCCAAGGAACCTTCAAGAAAACCAGCAGTTGATTTGTGGAATCAAACTGGTTTGTACAAGAGCAGCTGATGCAGAAAAGCTCACAGAGCACAAGTGCTTCCTTGTGAAACGAGGTCTGTGGTTTTATTGAAAGACGTCAAAGCGTGGCACTGTGTGGTTGTGGATCATGGCCAGATGGGGCAACACATGGCACGGGCATTGTCATTCAGATTTACCCTGTGCTGCTTCACTTTTAATAAAGCACAAATGTATTCATTCTGAGGCTTTAAAGGGCAGTAAGGAAACGAGTGTCACCTGTTGCTGTGTGACCTGGGTCCTGAACATGTGTTTGCTCACTTCTACATCATGCTCTCCAAAAGAGCGTGTCGGGTATTTTTGGACCGTTATATATTTAAAACCTTGTCTCAAGAAAATCACATTTGTATCCTAGTTTGTGTCAGCAAGTACAAATGGGAAACGTAAAGCCGGGATATTTTTAGAAGTGGAGACATTTCGTTTCACAAACGTAACGAAGGGTTCGAGGTGATGGAAGCTGCAGGAAAGAGAGAAGCGTGATACCGGAGAAGAACAGCATGCATTCAGAGTGGCGCGTGTGGTTAGGTTTGCAGCAGGATTCAAAGCCCTCTTTTTGCCACTCCTTTGCTCAGTGTGTCAGATCAGCTGATTAGAGTCATAAATTCTTACATTGAGCTGACTGATGTTCTGTTTCTGACCTCAACAAGCTCGCAAATATCAGGCTCTTCAGCTGCTTTCTGCTGCACAGTATTGGTGTAACTAAACTCTCTGTGTGCTCTTTGCTGCAGAGCAGATGGTGTAGAGAGAGGTTTTTAGAGCTGCCAAAAGCAGCATTATGAGAGCAGTGACAGTGAACAGTAAAAATCATGAGCCAGACAGCTAAACAATGTTAAATGGACTGCAGAGCTTTTAAAAAAAATGATTCTAGTGCTTCACAGTGTAGTTCTTTAACCACCTTTTACCAACGGAGCTGTCATGTAAGGGGCTGCTCTGCCATTGGGAGAAAGCCGGAGCACATGCAAACCCTGCAATCACAGGACGACTTGCTGCGACGCCTGAGCCGGCTCGAGCAGCTGAAAGCATCACTAGGCCAAGGTGAGCTACAGGTTCACCCTTAAATCTGTTTAGATTCACCACCGTTGCTAAACTCTTTAGATCACAGTGTGTCCGCTTTTAATTCATCATCACCAGCATGTGCATTATGGTTGCTTTGGCCATTAATGAAAGTTTCTGTATCTGCCAAAAATATTTTCCTTTAAAAACACTTTCTATGGAAATTCGCATCTATCAAATACTTGTATTCCCGTGTACCTCTGCGTATTTCCTCGTGCTATCAGCATGGCTGTGTTGTGTGCACGTAATCCTTCCTGTCCACTGATGCTCTGTTTCTGTGGCAAGCCCTGAGATGCCACGCCGTAAGTCCAGCACAGATTGTAGACTGTAGGTGAATGAAGGAGGGGGGGGGGGGGGGGGCTGGTTTTGTTGGCCACCATTACTTT